>RBNI01005691.1:0-12251 GCA_003990745.1 Jimgerdemannia flammicorona
ACTATGGATGGGCCTTCAAATATATAGCTACAGTGCACCAAATCTATAATCGTCCGTACTCGAAAATTTTTGGCGCCTATCTTTGAGGCGATATTACTCCCACTTACATAAACATTTTTTCAAAAACAGCTTCATTTGATTGTAGGAAAACTATTTAGCTATAAATCTATGAATATTTTGTTGAAGAATAAGCCTTTGAAAAAACTCATTTTTGGCTGGTAATGGTCTGCCATAAGGATGCAGGGGAAGTTCGAAATTTCCCTGCTTAAATTTGAGGCTTTGACAAATTCACTTGACTCAGGACTGCTCGGATTATTGCCAGAATTGAATTAATGTCCGGTGTCCATGTTAGGTGCCTATGTCCAATGCATCTTGTTTTTATTTATATTCCAATATTTGACATCACTGCTCATTCTATCTCACTGCTCATTCTAACCTCCAATATTTCACTTTGCTTTTTTGAGTCATGTAAAATCTCTATTTTGCTTTTCAAGTTTTATTACTTTGCTCACTTGTTTTCTCACTATTCTCCTGCTTGCTCATCTTGCTATTCTTCTACTTGTTCATCATTTTTTCTCCTGCTCCCTATTTTCTCTCCTGCTCACTGATTTCTCTCCTGCTTGCCAAATTCTCTCCTGCTAGCCGATTTCTCTCATGCTCACTGATTTCTCTTCTACTCACTGATTTCCCTCCTGCTTGCTGATTTTCCTTCTGCTCACTGATTTCCCTCCTGCTCACTGATTTCCCTCCTACTCACCAATTTCACTGCTTGCTGATTTCCCTCCTGCTTGCTGATTTCTCTCCTGCTTGCTGATTTCTCTCCTGCTTGCTGATTTCCCTCCTGCTTACCGATTTCTCTCCTGCTCACCAATTTCCCTCCTGCTTACTGCTTGCTGATTTCCCTCCTGCTCACCAATTTTCCTCCTGCTCACTGCTCACTGATTTCCCTCCTACTCACTGATTTCTCTCCTACTCACTGATTTCCCTCCTGCTCACTACTTGTCAATTTCCCTCCTACTTGCCAATTTTTCTCCTGCTTGCCAATTTCCCTCCTACACTCTGCTCGCTAATTTTTCTCCTGCTCGCCAATTTCTCTCCTACTTACTGATTTCTCTCCTGCTTGCTAATTTCTCTCCTGTTTGCCAATTTCTCTCCTGCTCACTGATTTCTCTCCTGCTCACTAATTTTTCTCCTGCTCACCAATTTCCCTTCTGCTCCTCCTGCTTACTGATTTCTCTTCTGCCTATTAATTTCCCTCCTGCTCACTGATTTCCCTCCTACTTGCTGATTTCCCTCCTACTTGCTGATTTCCCTCCTGCTTACCAATTCTCCTCCTGCTCACTGATTTCCCTCCTGCTTACTGATTTCCCTCCTCCTCACTGATTTCCCTCCTGCTTGTCAATTTCCCTCTTGTTTGCTGATTTTCCTCCAGCTTCAAATTATGGATATTACTGATATATACAAACTGACAACAACAATTGGATATTTTATATATATTACAAATTTTGGCAAAATTGTTGTAGAATATTATAAAGAATATATTATTCAAGATAGATGGGCAGAAATATATAAACAAGAAAAAGATCAATAATAATATTCTTTCAATATTTCTATATCAATGGGACAATTATTATTTTCAGTACAAAATCTCTCAACAAATCAGATATTTGAAAGTAAGAAGCCATCAGGACCATGGACTTTAGCATTGAAAGAAAATATTAGTGGACCAAAGTTGTTTGGACTTGATACAGAATTTTACAAATTATTTGTAAAATGTTATCTTTGTTATTCTGAGCCTATATTACCAAAGCAGATGATAGAAAACTTTCAACAAACTTTTGATAAAAGATTTATTTGTTCAGGACATAATCAACAACAACAATATCAATCTATTGATATTATTGAAGAATCAAAAATAGCAATTATTAGTCAGCAAGTATTGATCAACTTTATTACAAAAACTTTCAGTTATAGAAATAACAAATATTTTGCAAAAAAAAAACAATTATTTACACTATATATAATGAGCAAGAATATGCACCATCTATAGAATTAACATTTACTTATACAAACTATAGAGAATCTAGTATATTTGATGGAGGACCAAAGATATATCCTACTGAAACTAGAAAAAAGAAACAATCATTAGCTCAAACTAGAGTTGCTGCTACTGCTACTATTACAACTATAGATTTTATAGAAATGAGGAAATTCTTTGCAGCAATAGATATTCCATTTATTAGCAACAAAACCTTTTATCAATAACAACAAAGTTATCAGATTACTAGTACAAAAAAGTAGAGAAAAATTACTTGCAAAAAATAATATCATTATGCAAGCTATATGAGATAAAGCTTGGACACATAGAAGAAATGCATAAGACTGTACTGAAACTCTAATGGTACAAGGATAGGAGCTAAACTCAAAATCTAAAATTATTGTAATAAGTATTATATCAAGAAATAATATTAATATACCTCAAAAAGACTCTAATAGAAACTAGATAATTCAATCTCATGGAGATCAAAACTTTCATAGATCTAGTAATACAATAGCAGAAAAAGTTTTGATAAATATCATGGAAGAAATGAAAAGAAGAAATCTTTGGATTCACTCTCTCTGTATAGATGCAGATACAAAAGCTTTCAAAAAAGCTAAAGAAATTCAAGAAATTCTTCCTAATAGTAAGACAATGCTCAATACTCATGATTTTGCTCACAAAAAGAAAAATTTAAGAAAATTTATTATTGCTAAATGTGAACAAAACTTAGTTTTAGCTAAGTTTGCTGAAACAATTATTAGAAATTATACTCAATGTATAATGATGAATATTCAACAGAAAGAAGATAAATCTAATCTATAGAAGCTGTTGAAAAATCTAGAATAAAATATTTTCTATGATAATCATAAGAACTATACTGATGGATATCCTTGCTGATTTAGAGATATTATTTTCACTACAACAATATCACTATTTCAAGCTATGGATAATTTAGATAATATCTGTAAAGATGATATTATACAATTACAATCAGTATCAATATTATATAAAATCAATCAACTATTCAACATTCTTTATAGATCTGGACAAAATAACTCAACATTAATTCCTTTAAATACTGGTGAATATAAATATACTATTTTGTCATATTGTAATAACTATAATAATATAGATAATTCTTTATAGAATTTCTATCTTATCTGGGATATTACTAAAAGTTGTAATATTTTAGTATAGTTTATTTCTTTTCTCTGTCTTTCTTGAATATTCTATAACCTTCTAGCACTTTCTGCATACTTATAAATCCCCTTCTTGATACTGAGCATTAACTAGTACCTATTTAGCTAGTCATAGAATATCCTAAAAACTTGTAGAACTTTATTTGTCATCATTTATCATCTTTGCTGAGAACTTTCCTCTTGGCATTTTCTTTTGATTTCTCAGATCCTTCCAGATCTTTCCTTCAGATCTTGTATAAATATTCCCTTTGTTCTCATGAATAAAGTCTCAGAATATTTTCTCCTAAAAATCCTTCAAGAATACTTGAATCCTTAAGTATCTCTTTGAGCTACTTAAAACCACCAGAACTAGTCACTTCCTTATTTAGAAACTAGAACTATTATACTTGGTAGCAGCAGTTAAGTTACACCTAGCCTTATCAAGACACCTCTCAAGATATCAGTCACAACACTATGGAGGACAACAGGTGGAACCCTTCATATAGTACCTATAGTCCAGGCAATGTCTCATACAATCAGCAAGAAGAAGAGGAATAGCAAAACCCTACTCAGTCAAATAGGGCCATTGAGAGTCTTTTGCAGACCACATTAGCTCAGATTGCTCAACTTCAAGAATGCATAGAAAGAAAGGAAAGCAAGGCTTCCGCTTATATCTCTGTACCTTTACCAACATCAATATATCCAACAGTAGTCACTATCAAGCCTCAGAAGCCCAATACTTTTGATGGTCAAAGAAGAGGACTGTCTACCAACACCTGGCTTTTCCAATTGGAGCAATATGGAGAACTGACCAATTTGAAAGAAGTAATACTAGTCTAATTTATCACTACACTCCTCCAAGGGAATGCTGCAATCTGGTGGCGAAATCATATCCAGAATACCAGATTCTCTGGCTGAATCAAGATCTGGGGCAAATTTGCTGATACTATTCAAGGCCAATTCAAACCAGTCAACAGCATCAAGGCCACATGAGACCATCTGGCAAATGTCAAACAACTCAAGTCTGTGCAAGTATACAATGTACAATTCCTATCAATCCTACTAGAATTACCACATGTTACTGAAGATGAGAAGGTTGACAAGTATATCTGAGGCCTAAAAGGTCAAACCCAAGTTCATGTTGAACTAGAAGAACCCAAGGACCTAGATATAGCAATGAAAATTGCTGATAGGTTTGATGTCATCACCTATGGTCACTACTTTGAACAGAAGAGACTGTCTTTCAACAACAACAACCACAGAAGAGAGGAACCCAAAGTCAGAACTGTTGGATCTGCCCTCATGGATCTAGACACCATTGACAAGAGCAAGAAAGGCAAGCTTACACCCAAGGAAAAGGAGCATCTCAAGAAGGCTAGAGCCTGCTTCTTTTGCTGTCAGCCTGGTCACATTACAACCAAATGTTCCAAGAAAACTGCTGAACCAAAGAGAATTCTGGTCCTGTCCAAAGACACTCAAGGTCAACCAGTTGAATAAGAAGTTATACTCAATTTCATACAAGTCAACCCCAAGGCCCAAATCCCTTAAGCACAGTCAGAAGGAGCCATTGGTTTGGACCTTCAAGCAGTATAACAAGTCACTATTCCAGCACATGAAAGAAGGCTCATTCCAACTGGCCTTTCAGTCAAAATTCCCAAGGAACATTATGCAAAAATTGTACCAAGATCTGGCCTCAGTGTCAAGCACTCATTGGATGTTAGTGCTGGAGTCATCAACTCTGACTTTCGAGGTAAAATATAAGTCCTGCTAGTCAACCACAAGAACCAACTATATATCATCAATGAAGGTGACAGAATTGTACAGCTCATTCTGGAGCAAGCCACCCTACTAGTCATCAAAGAAGTCACCAAGCTATCTCCAACCAAGTGAGATCAGAAAGGCTTTAGCAGTACTGATAAAGTTGTAAGTATAGCTGAGAACTGAGCCAATTCAATGCTCATCTTCAAAGGTCTAGTCAAGGGACAAGAGCTAGATGTTCTCATAGACAGTGGAGCTGTTGGGAACTTTATCAATAAGAACCTCATTGACAAGCTCAAGATTCTTACCAAACCAGCTGGTAAGAATGGTGGAGTTGTCACCACAGATGGCACTACCTTACCAATTGACTCAATTGCTGCTAAACTTCCCCTCAAGATTCAGAAGTACTGGGAACGTTTAGATTTTAAGGTAGCACTACTAGGAGACCATGACCTGATCCTAGGCAAACCCTGGCTTATATGGCACAACCCTCAGATTGATTGGACCAAGAATGAAGTCACCTTGATCCAGAATGGAACTAATATTACCATCAAGCCAGACAAGACTCAGACAAGAATCCTAATTGCTACCCTTTCAGCAATTCAGTTCAAGAAGACTCTCAAGAAAGCTACCTGTGTCTTTGTGGCACTGATCTGATCAAAGAAAGAAGACAAGAAGCTATCAATTAGTAAAAGTGTCAAGTTACTGTTGAATAAGTACAAGGATGTCTTTCCGGACAAACTACCTGGTCTACCACCTTCAAGAGACCATGACCATGAAATCAAGTTGGTACCTGATGCAGCCATACCTAAGAAGAAAATGTACCACATGTCTCTACTCAAAATTGAAGCAGTCAAGAAGGAACTCAATGAACTCATCAAGCAAGGAGCCATTCAGCCAAGCAAGTCACCCTTTGGCTCCCCAGTCCTATTTGTCAAGAAAAAGAATGATACTCTGTCAATGTGCATAGACTACTGAGTACTCAACAAGATCACAGTCAAGAACTATTATCTGCTACTGCTCATAGATCAAATCTTTGATACTCTCAAGAATGCAAAGTACTTCACCAAGATTGATCTCACCTCTGGGTATCACCAAATTCAAATCAAGCCAGAAGACATACATACCCAAGACTGCCTTCATGACACCCTTTGGACTCTATGAATTTCTAGTCATGGCCTTTGATCTCACTAATGCACCAGCAACCTTTCAAGATCTCATGCAAACTGTCTTCAAGGACCAGCTCTATATATTTGTACTTGTATATATTAATGACATCTTGATCTTCAGTAGTACTGAAGAAGAATACCTCAAGCATATTGAACAAGTCCTCAAGATCCTCTGCAAGAACAAGCTCTATACAAAACTCAAGAAATGTGAATTTTTCAAGGATCAAGTTGAATATCTTAGACACATTGTATCAGCCAAAGGAATTCAAGTAGACCTAAGGAAAATACAAGCCATTGAACAGTGGCCCATACTAGCAAACCTCACTGAACTTAGGTCCTTCCTTGGTCTGGCTGGATACTACTATCAATTTATCAAGAACTTCTCTGGCATTGCAGAATCTTTGACAAACCTCCTATGAAAGGAACCCAACTCTGACCTCTATGTCCCTTACATCTGGGATGCTTTCTGTCAACAAGCTTTTCAAGAACTCAAGAACTGTCTGACTCATATACCTGTTCTTAGAAACATGGACCCAAACTTGAAGTTCACAGTTACTACAGATACATCTAACTTTACCATTAGTGTAGTCATTTCTCAAGATGATGGTCAAGGACACTGACCTATTGCCTTTGAGTCAAGAAAATTGTCCCCAGCCAAACAAAAGCTGGCTACTCATGAAAAGGAACTCCTGGCAATCATACATGTCCTCAAGACCTGGCAATACTATCTAGAAAGAGTTGAGTTTGATGTGATCACCAATCACAGGTCCCTTCAGTACATCAATACTCAACCAACCCTTTCTCACCAACAAGCCAAGTGGAGTCAACTACTTCAGACCTTTACCCCAAATATCATCTATAAGCCTGGCAAAACTCTAGTTGTACCAGATGCACTGTCAAGAAGACCTGATCTTGCAGTGATCTTATAAGTCACCATGGCACCTGAATTCCTCAATCAGATCAAGAAGACATACGAACAAGACTCTCTGGTTCTACAAAGGAATACCAAGGAATTCAAGGAAAAGTACACCATCAAGGACAACCTCATATACTATCAAGACAAAGTATATATTCCTGCCAACTCTGAACTATGGTACAAGATTCTTCATGAACATCATGACTCCCCATTAGCTGGTCACCTTGGAACTGAAAAGACCATCAAGAATATCTAATGAGACTACTACTGGCCAAAAATGCTCAAGGAAATCAAGAAGTATGTCCAAAGCTGTGATCTTTACCAAAGAAACAAGTCAAGCAACCAAGCACCCACCAGTCTTCTACAACCCTTGTCAATTCTAACCAAGAAGTTCAAACAAGTCACAATGGACTTCATTGTACAACTCCCATGAACCAAAACAGGCTATGATGCTATTGTTGTGTTTGTGGACCATCTCACCAAGATTACAATTGCTGAGCCAACTACAACCAATGTCACTGCCCCAGAAATTGCAAGAATCTTCTTCAAGACTGTCTTCTGCCATTATGGACTTCCCTGAGTAATTATCAGCAACCACAACCCCAAGTTCACCAGTTACTTCTGAAAAGCACTCTTTAAGACCCTTGGAATTCAAATTGCTATATCTACTGCCTTTCACCCTCAAACTGATAGACAGACTGAGCAAATGAACAGAACACTTGAACAAATACTCAGAAACTATGTGTCTTATGAGCAAGATGATTGGGACCACTATCTGACCTATGCTGAGTTCACCTATAATAATGCCACCCAATCATCAACTGGCCTTTCCCCATTTCAGCTACTTCACAGTCAAAACTCTGAGACCTCTGCAAGCCTAGTCTCATTCCAGCAACCCAGTCATACACAAGTTCTTACAGCCCAGAACCTTATTGACAAAATGGATTCTCTCCTCAAGATCACCACTACAAACCTACAAAAGGTTCAGCAATATCAAGCTAAGTATGCAGATAAGAAGCAGTGAGATGTCATATACAATATTGATGATATAGTTCTACTTAAAGCTGACAACATCAAGGCTCAATCTCAAGTCAACCTCCAGTCAGCCAAATTCCAGCCTAAGTACCTTGGACCCTTTGAGATCACTGAGCAAGTCTCTACCTGGTCTTACTATCTCAACTTGCCAACAACCATGCATATACACCCAGTACTCCATATGTCACAACTCAAGGCCTGGAACCAGTCACCCCTATACCCTGGCTGAATTCTGATACCATCAGCACCAGTCATAGTTGAAGACCACATCAAGTATGAAGTTGAGAAAATCTTAGACAAGTGAGTCCAATACTATCACACAGAATACCTAGTCAAGTAGATGGGTTACCCTAAATATGATACCACCTAAGAACCTGCCACCAATCTCAAGAACTCCCAAGACCTCATCCAAGAGTTCAAGCAAAAAGAAACTCATTACTGCCCATGAGGTTCTCCCCTTGGATAGTAGATGACTTACTGTGCTGATCAGGCACATTATACATCAGGGCTCTCTAAGGGATACAGTATCAGAAACAAGAGATATAGGAAAACCCTATAAATCCTGCAATCAATGAGGTTCAAACCAGTTCTCATCCAATCAAGATGATACTTTAGCCCTCACCTTATATATACAAGGATGGCCAATTCTTGTCAATGAGTTGATATATTTAATTTGAAGTTTCTTTTAGTCTTATTGTTTGTTATGTGTAACTTTAAGAATTCAATGAGGATATTGATTCTTAAGGAGGGGGAGATGTAACATTTTAGCATAGTTTATTTCTTTTCTCTGTCTTTCTTGAATATTCTATAATCTTCCAGCACTTTCTGCATACTTAGAAATTCCCTTCTTGGTACCGAACATTAACTAGTACCTATTTAGCTAGTTATGGAATATCCTGGAAACTTGTAGAACTTTATTTGTTATCATTTGTCATCTTTGCTGAGAACTTTCCTCTTAGCATTTTCTTTTGATTTCTCAGATCCTTCTGGATCCTTCCTTCAGATCTTGTATAAATACCCCCTTTGTTCTTATGAATAAAGTCTCAGAATATTTTCTCCCATAAATCCTTTAAGAACACTTGAATCTTTAAGTATCTCTTTGAGCTACTTAGAACCACCAGAACTAGTTACTTCCTCATTTAGAAACTAGAACCATTACAAAAGTAATCAACAAATTATACAAGAGTTTTTATAGAATCAATAAGCTGATGATATTTTAATAGTTGAGAATTTATCTCATATTGTTAATATCTTTGATACTCTTATTAGTATAACAACTGATACTGGAGAAGAAAAAGAAGAAGAAAAAGAAGAAGTTGAAAAAGAAAAAGAAGAAGAAGAAGATATAGAACTTGATGAGAATAATGATAATGAAGATGATGACTATAGAGAAGCTGAAGTAGATTATTTACAAATTTCTTATGAACAATTAGGAGAAGAGATATCAACCATAAATAATATAGGATTATCAAAATATCTCTATTTTACTGCAGACTCTCTATATCATATTCTTTAACCAATTACTATTCAAATTATACCACTGATATAAGATAAGTTATGCAAATCTTTATCAAATACTACTAAAAGAGAAATTCAAATCTATCAAGATGCTCAAGATCATATAAAGAAGATTATATATGCATTACTTAATGATTGTGAACAGTCATGGAATAAATCAAAATGAGAGTTTATATTATAAGAGGCTTACTTTTACTATACATAAGTTTAAACACTTTAAGCATATTGCAAACAGAATTCATGAAGCTGATTTATACTGGAATGAAGGACCACAATATGTAATTGAAATATTCTAGCTTCAATATATTTCACTTTCTGAAAATGCTAACAAATTTTTCTTACATCTTACAAAAGTAGAGGAACAGATACAACAGTTGAATTTAACAGTAAAAAGAAAAAAATATCTTGCAAATAGAAAAAAGTTTATTAAGCAATGTGCATCAACTATACAACTATAAGATAATGATGATTATATTGGAAATAAGCAAGAAAATACTAAAAAAAAGAAGTATAAAAAAACTATAGTATCAGATGATGAAAGATGTAGTTTTTTTATTATAAGAAAGAATGAAAAATATCTTTCTAAAATTACTAATATAAGTAAAACTAAAAGTGTAAAGATAGTAAGTTAGTAAAAAGAAGGAAAGATCTTTGGTAAATTTTATACAATATATATGGAAAGAGGTTGTAAACTTGCAAAAATACAAGGATGAGTATAATTAGTTAATTATCATAAACTGTAAGCCACTCAAATCACTCAAATTGCTCAAGCCACTCAAGCTGCTCAAGGCTGCTTAAGCACTTATACCAAACCAAAAAACCTTTTCCAAATCACACAAGCTACTCAAGCTACTCATCACTCAAGCTCACCATTATCATTGAATCACCACTCACCAAATCTCCACTGATCTCTATCTATCTATCTACTTTACTGGAGGGTATTGCAATTACTAAATCTCTATCACCAAATCTCTACTAATCTCTACCCACCCATCTACTTCACAAAGACTAAAAAGCTACTCAAATCACTCAAGCTACTCAAATTACTCAAGCTGCTCAAATTGCTCAAGCTGCTCAAATTACTCAAGCTGCTCAAATTGCTCAAGCTGCTCAAATTGCTCAAGCTACTCAAATTGCTCAAATCACTCATGCCAAACCAAAAAACCTTTTCCAAATCACTTAAGCTGTTCAAGCTGCTCAAACCACTCAGCTCAAGCCACTCAAATTGCTTGAGCCCACTGTTACCATTGAATCTCTACTCATTGAATCTCTACTGATCTCTACCTATCCATTCACTTCACTGGAGGGCATCACAACCACCAAATCTCCACTGATCTCCACCTACTCATCTACTTCACAAAGACTAGAAAGCTGCTCAAATTGCTCAAGCTGCTCAAATTGCTCAAGCTGCTCAAGCTGTTCAAGGCTGCTCAAGCTGCTTAAATTACTCATACTAAACCAAAAAACCTTTTCCAAATCACTCAAGTCACTCAAGCTGCTCAAACTGCTCAGCTCAAGCTACTCAAATTACTCAAATTGCTCAAGCCCACTATTACTATTGAATCTCCACTCACTGAATCTCTACTGATCTCTACCCACTCATCCACTTCACTGCAGGGCATTGCAACTACTGAATCTCTATCAATCTCCACCCACCCATTTACTTTACAAAGACTAGAAAGCTGCTCAAATTGCTCAAGCTGCTCAAATTGCTTAATTGTATACAAAGGCTAGATTAGGTACTTACTTTTAATTTTCTGAGGCCAGACTATAAATAAACAAAATAATCTCATACTAGAACAATGCATCACTTATACAGACTTTTTATCAGCAGTTTTGATATATTTTGATACCCTTTCTGCTCTTCTTAAAAACTCTCTTTGGAGAGAATTTTGTATTTCACTGAATGGTATATTTTGTACAAACTATACTGACTTTTCACCCTCTCCATCTCTATCTTCTTCATCTGACAATGAAGATGAAAAGAATGAAGAATGAAGGCTTCTTGACAAGAAGGCAAAACAAGACATTATCAGAAAATACAAGTATCTTACTGGTGTCAAAGCAAGGAAAGCTAAAAAAAAAAAGACCTCTGAGCAAGTAGGAGCAGCCCTTCATAAAGCATAAGACTGAGTGAAGCCAATATAAGAAGAACTAACTGGAACATATTATGATTTATATATATAAGCAATGAATGCTACAGAAAAAAAGGAGATATATGCTTGTCATATATTAAGAAAAAGACTGCAAATTGATGAAAAATATGATTCTTCATCTAACAAGACTTTGTAATAATGAGCTATTACCAATCATTTTCAAGAAGAGTTTTTAGAGTTATTAGAAAAAAATTGAAAGAGAACACTTTTTCAAGCTCAAAAAATATATGATATAATATCCTTGCTTACTCTAAATCAAGTTCACAATATACAAAGTTTAAGAGTATGAGAAATATGCAAGATTCCTTCAAAACTTAGACATATATCAAAAAATATATGTCTGAAGGTGAATGTTTGGATCTAACCCCAGCCACTTGCTCTAACCTCAGCCACTGAAGATTGCAAGTCACATACTATATGTATTTTTTATACTTTATGCTTTTTGCATGTATTTTTTTTTTTTTTTTTTTTTTTTTTTTT
>RBNI01005692.1:0-12247 GCA_003990745.1 Jimgerdemannia flammicorona
TACACTATCCCCAATATCAAACTCAGCAAGTGGAACTCCCTCTAGAAGTAGATGGTCCTATCTTCACATAGCTGGGCCCCATACCACCTCCCCCTCATTACCACACCAGTGCAGGTCAATCTGGTGCACTCCATCGACCACTCTCCACCAGAAGCCCTTATACCATAGCCATCGGCTCCCATTTAGATCCACCAAAGAGAGTAGATCCCCCGAGGACCCCCAGGGGGAGACTCTCATCTCCCACATCTTCTGCATCAGTAGTACCCAACCTCCACCCTGTAGCTCAACAGTCCTTCTCAACCACCAAGCTCACAGACAGTATAATCACTTAGGGAAATCAACAAGGCCCAGGCCTCCCCTAAGCACTGGCTCGACAAGGGTATCCCAACTGATCTGGGCCCTTTTACCTGCCCAAATCCAATCCCTAGCCAATTTCATCAGTCTCTTCATCATCCAAGCTGGAAAGTCTAAGTGATATGCCACATACTACAGCTTGGGGAACCAGTATACATTCAGAATCGCCACCCACCCCACCAGGGAGATGTGACGACCCCCCCAACCTTTTAGAGCCTCCCCCCAAATGTCCACCCTCCTCTCCCACCATATCTATGGCAGGACTGATTCATATATAGAGAGGAAGATACTGAGATACCGCACCACCTCCTGTGGGGACAATTGTTCCAATGACATCCCCTCCCACTAGCCCATTCCCCAACACCATTGTCTCACACTTATGCCAGTTGAGCTTTGCTCCAGAGTGTGCCTCATACCACTCCACTGTTTCCTGAAGAGTCTCTACATCCGCTACTGATCCAAGTCCAACTACTATATCATCTGCAAAGGCCCCCACCTTCTACTCCACACTATACACAGAGAGCCCAGCCACCCTCCTACGGATCCTATCCAGCAAAGGTTCCAAGGAGAGTGCATAAAGGATAGGGGACAGTGGATCCCCTAGTTCAAACTCCTCTGATTTCAAAAGTCTCATGAATGAGTAGTTACTAGTGCTATATCCTATAGAGAATGGTCCAGACAGATTGCCTGCTGGTCATGGAACATACTGTTATAATTTGTGGACTAGAACCTCATGGGTAGTCATCACATTTTGCCTCTCTTATATAGGTTCATAGTACTTCTTGAGTCTGTTCCTATATACTATAGTAGACAGTATGGTCTCTGAGAGTTTTCTAAGCCAGAAGGTAGTTCTCTTGATATTTTGCACATAGAAGGGTCCTTTCTATTTAGGCTCCAGTTTTTACAACTATGAGGCTTCTACTATATTTTGATATAGTAGAATCTTTTCTCTGATTTGGACAGGTTCTAGGGTCTTGTGATTCTTTTTGCATTCTTTCTTATCAGCACTTGTGACTTGATGATATAATCTTCAGCCTTCTTTCTGATTTGGTATAGTCTCTGGATTTCTGAATTAACCCATCTCTAAGTTAGGTCTAGATTTATAGCTGAGGTTCCATTGGAATCTTCTTCTCTGAAGAGCAGTTCTCTTGGGGTAAAGTGTGTACTCTGTGACCATATGTCTTGTAGAACAGAGAGGGCAGTTGGGAGGTAGTTATCCCAATTCTCATATATATCTGAGATCTTCACCAGGATGTTCTTGAGGGTTTTATTGGTTCTCTCTGTCTGTCCATTTCCTTGAGGGTGGTACATAGTGGTCTTGATGTGCTGAATCTTATATTTCTGATATATTATCTCATAGAATCTATTGATAAATTCTATGCCATGGTCTGTGGTGATTTGCTTTTGTATCTTATAGCAGCAGATGATTTCTCAATACAGGAAGTCAGCTATAGAGAGGGCATTGACTTCTTGTAATACTTCTGCTTCTATCCATTTGGTAAAGAGATCTACAATAACTATAATATAGCAGTTTCCTGATAGTGTTACTGGTAGTGGCCCAATGATATCTATTGCAATGTGGTGGAAGGGGATAGGCTCAATTCTTAATGACCTGGGTGCCTGGTCTTGTGGATCTTGTTTCTGTTTTTGGCACTTGTCACACCCTTTGACAAATTGGTGTAGATCTTCTTCCATCTTGGGCCACCACATAGTTCTTCTTACCTTATCATATGTGTTGGTTCCTCCTAAGTGTTCTTGTTCATGTACTTCCTTCATTACTTGATACTTCTTGTATTCAGGTATTATAAGCTTTCCTCCTTTTCTGAGTGTAGTGTTGTCTAGTTTAAACTGTTTCTAAGTCTGGTTGATGATAGTGATTGTCCAGAGTTTGAGGTGGTTGGGCTTCTTTCACTACCCAAGATAGCTGATTAATCTATAGTATAACTCTTTATTCATGTTGAATAGCCTTGATGGGAGTGTTTTGGGGTATCCTTGAGAGTATATCAGCATTGACATTAGTTCTTCCTGAGCAGTGCTTGACAGTATAGTCATACTCTTGCAGCCTGTAGATCCATCTGATATATATATATTCCTTTGGAGTTCAGAGTATAGAATAGTCAGGCAAGAGTGGAATGGTCTGTTTAAATAGTGAAGTATTTCCTAACTAGGTAGTAATAGAACTTTTCTACTGCCCAAACTACTACTAAGCATTTGAGCTTGTATGACTTATAGTTCTTATTGAAATATGTAGGTTACAACTCGATATATATGGTGGCGCAGCCTTCCTTAACTATGTCATCATGTAAATGTCACTAATGGTGATGTGTAAAAGCGCGTAAGAATTAGCAATAAACACTTTGTTTTTCTCTCTCCAAAGTCCACATTCCACAACAGGTTATGAGCCCCGGTTAGCGGCTATACACCCCTCTTACACATATGCTATACTATGCTATATAATGGCTACTAGTTCAAGCAGTGCTAGCAGCGCACCGCCAAGTTCTGGTAACATGAACACAAACACAGCCGGAACAGGTTTCGCTTCCATGACGATGAATATTCCAGCAGTGGCACCAACGTCAATGGTAAAGAGGACAATTCCTGTCTTTGATGATAAGGACTACGCCATATAGGTGTATCATATGAAGAATCTCCTTGAAGAATGCAGTTTGGAGGACTACTGGAAGCCACAGGCACAAGTAACGACATACGACGCCGCGAAAGATCACAAAGCACTAAGGGAGATTACATTCACCCTTTCGAACGCGCAAATGAAGCTGGTAATCAATGCTATGACAGCGAATGAAGCCTGGGAGATTTTATGCAATCACCATCAACAGGCATCCATGTCAAACAGATTCCACTTAAAGGCACAACTATTCAATCTTCAAATTAAGTCCAAGGAGAGCATCCAGGACTACGCCAATCAAGTTGATGAGCTGGCGAATCAAGTGAATTCCCTTACATCTATGTTGGCAGACACCATCAAGGATAAAGACAAGGTCCTGGCTCTTATACGAGGCCTTCCCGAAGCGTACAACATGGTTGTCGCTGCTATGAGGGAATCCGGCAGATTATCAGATTATAAGTACATTGTCACAAGCCTTTTAAACAAGGAAACAAGGCTAGGCAGCAACAATGCCAATGAGGAATATGACGCGAAAGCATTCTACGATGGAGCACGTGGATGAGGCAAAGGCAAGCCGAACAAAGGTCGAGGCCAGCAATGCGAGAAATTCGATGGTAAATGCTTTTACTATAATAAGTGTGGACATCGTGAGCAGGACTGCAACTGCAAGAAGAAGGAAAAGGGTGACCAACAGCAAGGACAACGGCAGGCAAACATGGTGGATGCCAACAATGAAAACAGTGGTGGCAGAGGTCTATTCTTTGCAGAAGCAGTGATCTATCCATATGCAGAAACCATTGAAATAGGAGGAAATTTGGAACCAACCACCAGTTCCACCAGTTCGACATCTACAAATCCTGGTCAACAAAACACTTTTCAGATAGCGAAAAATGGTGACATCAATATCGGTGCTAGCGCAAATATAAGCTATATGCTGAACAGCGCTTATGCATGCAGCGAAGAGGTCTGGCTCATGGATTTGGGTGCAACATAGCATATGATGGCTCACCGGGAGTGGTTCTCTACATATGAGAAGTTCGAGCATCCCATACCTATCAAGCTAGGTGATAATAATGTTATTTACACTTAAGAGAAAGGCAATGTAGGTATACATCTACATGGAAATGTTGATGAACCTTCAGGCACCTTCATGGACATACTATACATTCCAGATATAGGCAAGAACCTCTTCTCGATAGGCCAGATGATGGCTCGCAGGGACAGAGGAGTAAATATATGCCTGAACGGTGTAACGATAATCAATCTGAAGAACAATAATAAGTTAATGTACACATCGAAAAAGGGGAATCTATACGCAATCAATGGCATGCCGAGTGGCGCTACATCCGCATATTCTGCAACTACAACAGGAGAGGATTTCTGGCATATAATGCATGAATGCTTAGAACATATCGGTAAAATGAGTCTCAAACGGATAGTAAGGAGCAAGTCCGTGTACGGTTTACTAGACTATATGTCACCGGATTTCTTTTGCAATGGATGCGCAGCAAACAAGGCTTCCCGGCAACCTTTTCAGGAACGAATGAAGCAAGTGGCTAGCATTCTCGATTTGATTCATACAGATATTTGTGGCCCCATGTGAATGGCATCACACTCCGGGAAGAAGTATTTTATTACATTCATTGATGATTATACATGCAAAGTCCACATATATCTCATTGTGGGAAAAGACGAGGCATTCGACAAATTCCAGGAATTCAAGGCAGCCATGGAGAACAAGACGGGACGTAGAATACAAACCCTACACTCAGATAATGGCAAAGAATACATCAACAAAGGTTTCAGACACTTCTTGAAGAAGAACGGTATACAGCACTCTACAACAGCTCCTTATACACCTCAGCAAAATAGCATGGTGGAACAATTCAATTGAACGGTAGTGGAAATGGCTAGAATGATGATGAATACGGCTGGCTTACCGAAGTCCTTTTGGGTGGAAGCAGTGAATACGGCGGCATATGTTCGAAATCATTGTTTCTCTTGAGCTCTAAGCAAGAATCCTGGCAAGCAATCCAGGAACGACAGCAATCTTACTCCTGAGGAATTATGGAATAGATCCAAGCCTGACATTTCACACTTACGCATATTCGGAAGTGAGGCATATGTTCTGGACAAAGGTGGCAACCAAGGCAAGTTCGAACCTAAGGCAGATAAACATATATTCCTTGGATACGATAGAGCAGGATACAGACTTTGGAACCCGCAGAAACGACGTATGATCATTTCACATGACATACAGTTCAAAGAGACTAAGCAGGAAATTTACATGGAAATTCCTATCTCAAATCCGACAGTGAATTCGACGGTACAGCCAGCGACATCTACACCAACTGCAAAGGCTAGCGGAACAACATCCTTGAGACCTACGCCAGCGAAACCGCAACCCATTCAAATGGAAATGAAGTTGCAAGAACTAAGGATAACGGAAATTACAGATGAAGATGATGAAGAGGATATCTTTCCAAAGGGTAAGCAGAAGCGCAAATCTGGGATGGATAATGAAATCCAAGCAGATCTGGGAAATTACTGGAACCCACCCAAGTCATCTCATCACAAACAACATCATGTGAACTATGCCTGCGAATGCACTTACATAGCAACGACTAGTGAGCCAGTACACTACAATGAAACCATTCATTCGAATGATAAAAAGGAGTGGAAAAAGGCTATGGATGAGGAGTATAACTCACTCATCAAGAATGACACATGGGACTTGGTCCCTCTTCCGGCAAATCGACAAGCCATAGGATCCCGATGGGTGTATAAAATTAAACACGATAGCAATGGCAATGTAGAATGGTATAAGGCTCGATTTGTAGCAAAGGGGTACTCGTAAGACTATGGCGTAGACTACGATGAGATATTTTCCCTGGTATTTAAGTTGACTTCGCTTAGAATACTTCTTGCGATCGGAGCCAAGTATGACTATGAGATACATCAAATAGACATTAAGACAGCCTTCCTAAATGGAGACGTGGATACCGAACTATATGTTCTTCAACCACAAGGATATGAACTATACGACAATGACAGAAATGAGCTTGTATGTAAATTACACAAAGGGCTCTATGGAATCAAGCAAGCGGCAAGGTTGTGGAATCGAAAGATCAATGGATATCTCCTAGACAATAGATTCAAGTGTTGTGAAGCTGATCCATATATATATATCTAACCTACATCCTCAGGAATGGTATACCTGGGAATTTGGGTTGACGATATTATTTTAGTCGGAATGGCAAGTGAAATCAACGACGTAAAGGCTATACTATACCAGGAATTCAAAATGACGGACTTAGGCGAAGCGTCCTATCTCCTTGGAATATCGATTACACATAACAGACACGAGCGCACTATACATCTAATGCAAGCCACATACATTCGAAATATTCTCGAGCGATTCGGGATGAGTGAATGCAAACCAGTTGGGATACCTATAGAAACATTCGTGAAACTAAAGAAGTCTGACACTACGCCCGAGGGAAATGACATCCCCTATCGACAAGCCATGGGATCCCTCATGTATCTTATGCAAGGGATGAGACCTGATATCTCTTTTGCAGTAAACAAAGTGGCACAGTATTCTTCATGCTACGACAATAGCCATTGGACGGCAATCAAGCGAATTTTCAGATATATCAAAGGAACCGTGGACTATACGCTCAGTTTGGGCAGTGATAATGGGCAAAGCGGGAGTACTATATGTCTATTCAGTTCTTGTGACGCCGATTGGGCTGGCAACTTAGATGACAGAAGGTCTACAACTGGATACATCTTTAAAGTAAACAATAGAGCCATTTCGTGGCAAACGCATAAGCAACCTTCAGTGGCAATATCCTCTATGCAAGTGGAATATCAAGTGTTGTCAACAGCAACAAAGGAGGCTATCTGACTTTGAGAACTGTTAAAGGAGCTGGGATATGAGCAATAGCACTCTACACTACTCCAGCAAGATAACCAATCAACGATTGCTTTGGCAAAGAACTCTATACATCATGCCAGAACGAAACACATTGATATATAGCATCATTTCATACGTGAATATGTGGAAAACGGCACTATACACCTTGAATACACCCCAACAGAATATATGACAGCGGATTCATTGACTAAAGTCCTTCCAAAGGCAAAGTTTGACTTATGCGTGCAAGGAATGGGTATTACAGGACTCTATGCTGGTAATTAAGGACAATTCGGGATGAGATAGAATAATAGAATGACAGCAAGCTTCTTTAACATTGATCGCTACATTGCAGATTTCTACCAACATTGCTCATCTACGAATGTTCATATCTCTACTTTTCAACCTATTTTTCGAGCTTTAAGCAGGCAATTTGAATGTTTTTCGGTTTCTAGATAGCAGTCTGAACATTACAGCGAGATTTGCAGTGGTTATAGCTTAGTATTGCAGTTTGGGAATTTGCATATCTCATTGAGTGAGAGTATTGAAATATGTAGGTTACAACTTGATATATATAGTGGCGCAGCCTTCCTTGACTATGTCATCATGTAAACATCACTAATGGTAATGCGTAAAAGCACGTAAGAATTAGCAATAAACACTTTGTTTTTCTCTCTCCAAAGTCCACATTCCACAACAGTTCTGTTCTACTCTATGGGTATCTCAGCTTATATAGGAGATAATATATTCATGTCCATCTTTCTTCTGAGCTAAGACTGCTCTAAGTTCTATAGCACTTATATCTATCTGCAGGATGAACTCTAGGTTTCAATCTGGTCTTCTGAGAATGGATGCTTAGGTCAACTTGATCTTGAGTTTATTGAAGATTTCTTAGTATTCTTTAGTCTATTCAAATTTAGTCTCCTTCTTCAGTAGCTCATAGATAGGTACTGCAATGTTGGAGTATCCTTTGATGAATCTTCTGTAGTAAGAGGCCAGTCTAAGGAAGGTATGGACTTTTGTGATTGTTCTGAGTCTTAGGTAGGCTGCAACAGCTTTAATCTTCATAGAGTTTATGTGGATTCCAGTCTGGTTGATGAGGTGTCCTAGGTAGACAATTTCCTGAGCTGCAAACTTGCACTTCTTAGGCTTGATGTAGAGGCCATGCTCTTTGAGCTTCTTGAGGACTAGCTGTATATGGTTGACATATTCCCATGCAGTATTGCTGAAGATGATCACATCATCAATATAAATAAAGAGCCATTTTCCAATCTCATTGCTGAAGACTCTGTTTATCATTTACTGAAAACTTGCTGGGGCATTGTACATTCCAAATGGTATTTGCAAGTAGATATAGGTGGTATCAGATATAATAAAGGCTGATTTCTCACTGGCATCTTGAGTGAGACCAATCTGATAGAAGCCTGAGAATAGATCAGTATTTGGCTTCACTTCCAAGAGTGGTAAGGATTTCTTGAATATTTGGAAGAGCTGTCTATCCTTCTTAGTGATTGTATTGAGCTTCCTATAGTCAATACAGAGTCTTGGGGCAAACTCTTCAGGCTTGCTTCCTTTCTTTGAGGCAAGGACAATGAGTGAAGCCCAGGGACTGATAGCTTGCTTGATAATTCTAGCTTCTTCCATTTCCTTGAGTTCTGCTCACAGCCATTCTCTATAGGCAGGTAGTATAGATCTGGCTTTCTGGTAGATGGGCTTAGTATTGCTGGTGTCAACTTTAGTAGTACTTGGGTTCTTGATTGTAGATATCTCTGAAGTCTGTAGCAAGTACTTCTTTATTCTGATACAGGATCTTGAGAGGTTGTTCTTCTAGAGGAAAGTTTTCTCTAATGATATATATATGCTTGTTCTGATCCTTGTCTTTCTTATACTCAAGTTCAGTAATCTTAGTGGCAGCATAGGCTCCTCTTCCAGTGGATCCAAAGCCTTGTTCTCCTCTCTTGGTCTTGATGAGTTTGATGGCTTCTGTGATCTTGGGCTTCTTGATTTCATAGATCAGCATCTGGCCAATCCTGTCATACTTCTTGACTTCAAATGGGGTGGTGGAGTTGTGATTCCTGACTATGAGGAAGATCTCACCAGTATAATCAGGTCAATTACTCCTCCTTTAACTGAGATTTCACTTTTGGCCAGACTGCTCCTGATCTTGATAATTCTGGCATGGTTCTCTGGCAACTTGACTCCAATTCTGGTACCAAGTAGAGTGGTGGTCTGTAGTTCAAGGGTAGCATCTTAATTGCTGATAAGGTCCATTTCTATGACTCCTTCAGTCTTATATTCTGGGATCTTAGCTTTGGGGTAAAACTTCTTGACCTTGAGGGTGATGTCTGGTTCTTATTCCTCCTCACCATTACTATCAGCTTGAAGCTCTGGGGGCTGGTCATCTTCTTTGGCTTTCTTTTTGCTTCAGCAGCTTCTTACTCATGCTTCTGTTGATGGATTTTCCTGACTTCACTGATATAAGACCAGCAGTTATTCAGATGTTCAGAGTAGTACATTCTAGTACCATGGGGCATCTTCCTTGAGGGGTATAGCCATTGATGATCTTGTTGTACCACTGCTCATCTGTGAGCTTGAGTGTCTTGTTCTTGTTTTTGTTCACTGAGTATATGAAGACTTCTGTGTCCTCTTCATCTCCTTCCTCCATGTCTAGTAGAACTCCTTTATAGACATTGATAGAGACTTATACCTTTTTTCCTCTATAGTTGATCTGAATCTTCTGGGCATTGAGGTCAATGATGGCCTTGGCCTTGTGAAGCCATTAGTTGCCAATGAGGATGTCATAGTTAGTGGTGCTCATAACAATCACATCTACTGGGATAGTAGCTTCTTCTAACTTCTCAGATTTTGCTAAGGAGGGTAGCTTATGTACCATCTGCTGGGACATAGACTATCTTGGTGGACTCTTCAATGTCCCAGCCTAGGCAGTCAATTGCTTTATTGCTTATGAGGCATCCTCCAGCACTGGTATCAATGATGGTATTGAAGATACAATCTTTGATCTGATATGGAGTATAGGCTGATATTTTGTACTAGTCTTCAGATTCTTTACCTGAGTCTTCTTGATCATCTTCTTGTGTGTTGTGAGCTTCTATGATCTTGTATTCTTGGTTTTTGACAGTGGTTGTAAGTTCTAATCTCAACTACTATCTGAAGGCAGAGACTTTGGCTAGTTGTCCAAAAGTAGCATTGACTTCTGTTCCTTGAGGTTCTTGTAGATATCATACTGGTGGATCTTGGTCTTATACAACTTCTGTTCCTTCTTGCTTTCACTTTCTCCTGAAACTGGAGTAGCACCTTTAATGATTTGGTAGGCAGTTTTATCTAACTCCATATCTTGATCAATCTCCTTGGGTTGGGTCTTACTTTGGATAGTAATAGCTGGGGTCTTCTTCAGTCTTCCAACTGGCTTACTGTTGCTCTTCTTGTCATAAGGTTCTGGTACCTTCAGTAATAGGGTAGAATTTGGACTCCTCATAGTATTCTTCATTATCAGTGTCACCAATCTCCTTGATGACTACTGCATTGGTTTGTTTTCTAGTTCTGGTAGCATTACTTAATTGGACTTTGTACCTTATTTTGCTCATACAACTCTTTGCATAGTAGTCTTCTTCTCTACATCTGCAGTATATAATATTGTATTCTTCTATAGTAGTTGCAAATCTCTATACTGGTCTCCTGTTGGCACTTCAGACTTCTCTAACAATATCACCAAGGTGTGTAGTTATCTTGGCAAACTACTTAGTGAGTTCCTCCACTGGATCAGCTTTGGTTGCCTTGGGGGTAGGTGGGAATAGTTATCTGTTTACAACTATAGTGAGTATGATACTAGTTGGCTTTGATGGCTCTATTTTGATGCTAGTTATTTTCTCCATTGAGTGTTCAATAAAGATCTGGTAGTCCAATATCTCTATACAAAGACCACTTTCTGATCCAGGGTCAGTGTAGCTGGGGTAGACTGGATTGCTAGAGCAATTTCAGAGTAAACTTCTTTGAGGAAGGTTGAATCCACTATTTGTTCCTTGAGGCAGTCATCATAGCCAGTCCAGACAATCTGATGGCAGATTTTGGTATAGAATGAGTTGGGATCTTCACTGAGTCTCTGGTAGATAGTATTGAGTTGATCTTTGAGAGCTTGCTTGATCTCTTTGGTATAGTATATAGTTCTGAGGAAGGTCTTCATATTGGCAAGTCTGGCTGTACCAGCATCAGTAATGGTGGCTGCATTGAACTTGTCTCTGGCAGATCCTCTGAGGCTGACTGATAGAAGGGCCAATTGTGCATCTACATTGAGGGCTTGTACAGCAGTAAATTGTTCAAAGTCTTCAATAAAGGTCAAGATTGACTCTTCAGTAGTATATCTATAGAATGTGGGGGGATATGTACATTTCTATCTTGTTTTGAATTCTTGCAGAGATGACTCTTGTAGTCAGGGTAGTTATTATGGTAGTTGTTTATTTTTCAGCTTGAAAGTGAGAGATTCATCTTGAATCACCAGCCAATGGACACTAAGTTATCATGTAGTAATTACTGAGTCCTTCAAATATATCAGATTCTCTTCAAGGTGTATCTCTTAGACTAACTCAAGTTTGTTATAAGTAAGTTCTTATTGGAGTACCTTCCCAAGGTCTTATAGTCCTCAAAATTCTTATCTTTAAACTGTCTTATTATCTCTTTAGATTGCTTGCAAGGAATTGTATATATTGTACTGAGAGGAACTGACTTTATTTTAAAGAAAATAAGAGAGGTATTTATATAAAATATAATTCAATAGTTACTAAGATATAAAGCTAAATATAAATTCCAATAACTAAATAAAATACTGAAACATAGAAAACTACAGTTGTCAGTACAGATTCCAGTATTGATACAGATGGTTATACAAGTTCAGGGTACTGGTAGAATTCAGTGGTACAGGAAAAGGATGCTGGAAGAATTCTAAGTTACACAGGATCAGAATGCCAGTGGAAGGATTAACTGTTACATAGGAAAAGAATGCTGGCAGAATTCAGTATCACTAAGAACTTTAAAGCAGAATATTCAGGACAATAGGGGCTTCATCCTCATCATCACTGAAGGAGATGAGATCTGTGAATGTTTTGTTTGTCTTATTGTATAGGTTGCACATTTTGTATATGTCATATGAGATGATATCATTGCTGATGACACCATCATTACTGATGATGTCATTATGTTCAGTAGTGGTAGGAGCTCTCCAATCAAAGTTGGGAGTGTCGGTGCCTGACCCTGAGGAGGGTGGGCGGTGGGTGGCACTGCAGTCGAGGTTGGTGGGGGGGGTGGGGAATGAGTGGCTGACAGTGGGTTGGGCC
>RBNI01005693.1:0-12244 GCA_003990745.1 Jimgerdemannia flammicorona
GACGCTTTTATTGCTTAAGCAATAATTGCGTTCAGCATCTTGTATAAATACAAGACGCTAGTCCCAAGGGGGACTCACCCCCGACGGGACAAGCCCCTCGGGGGCTAGACGCTTGCCCCCCGTGGGTAGATACAATTTCTTACCGACTGCTGGCTCATCTCTTGGGTTTATCCCTACCTCTGAGACTTTAGCCGCCCGCCCAAAATTAGTACCAGCCGGTCAGGCCTTAATACCTTAGCGGTTTATGTGTACGATCTTGATGGTAAATTGGTAGCTGAACTCTGTTCCCTTCGGAAGACCGCTGCATGGCTGGGTGTGAGGGTACCAAACACAGTATGCTCGCTCGCTCGCTCCTATGGCTATCAAACGTGGGTCTATTGTTAAAGGTTTCTGCCTAATTTTATCTCCCTATTATAGGGCCCCCCCCCCCTAATGTATAAGGTAATAGCTACTTAGGCTACTGTTTGTGCAGAGTATAACATCATACAGGAGGTCATCGTTATTAGGAATAACATATATGGAAGGCCTCATCGACTAGCTGGTTAGGTCACAGGGGTTAGGTCCCCACGAAATACCGTCTCTAGATCGGGTTGAGTAGCGACGAATTCTAAACCGGCCTGAACCCCCTCCATACAGATTACACTTACCCGGGGATTGCTCTCCCCTCGGCTCCTGGGTAAGCTTACCCAGGAGAGGTGGGGGGAGCAATGGCGGGAAGGGTCGTATACCCGCCCCTTGTCCCCCCGGGGCCGCACCCAATTTTTCAATATAGGTATAGGCAATTAACAAAAAGGATAAATATTTAACTTCTTATGGTTAGATGGCTGTTCTCTACTAATGCGAAGGATGGATGGCAGTCCCCTTGCGTTATATTTTAAGTTTTTCATCTTCTTTATAAGTAAAGGACATTAACAAAAAGGATAAAGATTTTACCACTCCCCCGGGCCACGGCGCTCGTCGCTGGCCCCGGGATTTTGTTTTTTGCGGCGAGCGACTAGCGCTGTGCGCAATCAGGGTATACCCTGATGGAGGCAGGGCGCATGTCGCTCGCCCCCGCAGGGGGCGAGCGACTAGCGCTGTGGCGCTGCGCCTCTGGCGCAGCGACACGGGCGCATGTCGCATGGCTGGCTCCGCCAGGCAAGCGACTAGCCCCCGAGGGGCTTGTCCCGTCGGGGGTGAGTCCCCCTTGGGACTAGCGCCTATTGCAAAAAAAAAACTGGGTATTAATCATACAGAATCTCTTTTGGCTATAGTATATTAATTGTTATTTATTTACCGGTTTCAGCTTTATTTACTGAATTCTGTATATACTTATTTCAGTTTGCTGTTACGTTTAAAAAGTCATATGGGATGTATAACTAATTGTGAATATTGAATTAAAATCACAAGAAACTGAAGGTGTTATACCCAGGAAAGGTACTCTCCGGATCAATGAGGATCCACTACATCCCTGAGATATATATAGATAGAGATAGTTAAAGGTTATCGAGGAAATCTATATGGCTTATAGATACAGACTCTAGGAGAGGACTCCATGAGTCGTCTAGGAGGTAACTCCATTTCGGTAATATAATAGTAAATTAATCCATGTATAGCCGGTCGATGACACACATTAAGCGACACGCAGGTGATCAAGATAAAACGGTTTTCAAGAGGAAAAGGCTTGGACGGCAGTCACCTTCTTAATGGCGTGAGAAAGTCGGGGATGCTTTGTCCTCGCTATAACTATTTAGGAACTAGTTATATTTACCATTGACCACCTATTTATTTAATATACAACACCATCATGAAAAACTACTCATTTACACATAATTTTAGTTTCTTTACAATGACTTTATTTATTGCTTGGATTATTATTCTTGTAGGCTCAAACAGCGTTATCTTATGTGAAGGTGAATCTTTTCCCACAGCAGCATTACCTAGTGTAATGCAATTCGAGAATCTGAATATTACTGATAATTTTGCCTCTGCCATTAAATCTCTTAAAGGATTAGCAGGCATTTATTGTATTCGCTGCGTGGTAACAGGAGCAATCTACATTGGAAGTTCTATTAATCTTTCCAAGAGAATGAATGATCATTTTATTCATTCTTCTAACATTCACCTACGAAATGCTATTATTAAGTATGGGGCCCTATTGGTGCTTTTGTATTTATCGTCGTTGAATTTGTAGAGATTATTGCGGGCACACAAACTGCTTCGATTAAAGCCCTCCTACTCTCAAGAGAGCAAATTTACTTGAACTGGCTATTTTCTTTACCGGCCAGCTGTCGATTCAACTTTTTGTTGACCGGGGTTCTTTTTTTTGTTTTTTCAAGGGCGGACATGTGCCCGCTAGAAAAAACTACAAAAAAGCAGGTTCAGGATGAGGTTATCAGCACACGCCAGAAGCTAAAGCAGCAATCAGTGCAGCAAGTCAAGGTGAAAATAACCCCGCATTCGGAAGAAAGGGACAACTCAATCCGATGTACGGGACCATTTCGCCGACGGCTCTAACAGTTTCTGTATATACTCTTGATAATGTTCTGGTAGGATGTTTTTCTTCTCACACAGCAGCGGCCAAATGGGCTTTCTTGGTGTCGGCGAAAGCTTCTACATAGTAGAAGCTTTCACCGTCTCACCAAACAATCTCTAAGGCTATCAAACGAGGCTATGCTGTAAAGGGCCTGTATCGAGTGTTTAATGAACGCTAATTTTATCTCCCGATTATTCAGACCATCCCGATAAAGACCCCTAACTGCTTGGCTGGCATCCACAACTGCTATGAGATTGCTACTGCCTCTGTCAGTGGTGCTTATTTCTCTACTATTTGGTTTATGCCCCCGGGGGGACCGGCGGACTTGGTCGCCCTCCGGTCGTTTTTCCCCCCTCCGCTCCTGGGTAAGCTTACCCAGGAGCCGATGGGGAGACAAACCCCCGGGGAACTTCATCAACTATCTTTTGTGAAGGTTTTGACGACCTTCCTAGCCCCCGAAGGGGCTTGTCCCTGCGGGGGTGAGTCGGCGAAAGCTTCGACTAAGTCGAAGCTTTCACCGCCCCTTGGGACTAGTCTCATGTCATTTTCGGATCTTCATCACACTGAATCTCTTAAGGAAGCGAAAGAACTGCTTAAAGACACATCAGGTATTTATTGCATGGTCCGTCAAGAGACAGGCACGATGTCCAAAACACACACATGTGTGTGTTTTCCCTCCCTCCCCAAGGGGAGGGGGGGATCGGGAGCTCGTGTGATATGGGTGAACGATTGGTAAGTCATATTTTTAACTATTCTTTTTTGTCTAGAATCTAAAACCTAGACAAAAAAGCACCGCACCGCGGTGGTAGCAACCTGCATCTCCAAAGAGCAATCGCTCTTTATGGTCTCCCGGCTTTTATTTTTATCGTCGTAGAATTTTGTGAATCATCTAATCTATTAGCCCGAGAACAGCATTGGCTTAATTGGTTATTTTCCCTTCCTCCGTCTCTTCGTTATAATTTTAACCCTATTGCTCATCTTCCTCCTTCTTTCAAGGGGAAAACCCATTCTGAGGGAACAAAAGCTTTAATCAGTGCTGCTAAGGTAGGAGAGAAGAATCCAAGCTATGGTGCTGTTTCACCGAATGCTCACGCTGTTTCTCTATATACTCTAGTCCCGAGGGGACTTACCCCGAAGGGACGAGCCCTCCGGGGCTAGAGGGTGTGCTAGTTCAGCGATTAACAGCCAGACTGCGGCTGCAAAGTGGTTAGACGTTCACCAAACGACAGTTTTAGACATGCGCGTTCTGGTAAAGTGCTTAAAGGTTACTTTATTAGATTGAAATAGTTAGGCGGACCATGTACATTGGTAGTAGTACCGATTTAGGTAGACGCCTTTGTGATCATATTTTTAACAATTCTTTTTTGTCTAGAATCTAAAACCTAGACAAAAAAGCACCGCACCGCGGTGGCAGCAATTTACATTTACAACGTGCTATTGCGTTGTATGGTCTTTCCTCTTTTGTATTTATCATCGTAGAGTTCTGTGCCCCTACAAACTTACTCAATCGTGAGCAATTCTATCTGAATTGGCTATTCCCCTTTGAGGCGGCCCTGAGTAATAGAATTTTTACCTATAGCTGGTTCCTCACTAGGTTTTCTACATACTGAGATAAAGCTTAAATGAGCACTGCGCAGAAATGAAATAACTAATGAGGTAAGGTAACTGCCGGTCCCACCTGTAATCGTTACCAATTTAAACGGAATTGCTCTAGGTAGATTTGATACGATAACTGAGGCGGAGTATCTATGGGTTAACAAGACATGCAGGTTTTATCGCTATCCACGGAATAAAATCGTTAAGAGACTATATAGAGTAGCCAAAACTTAATAGGTTTTCAGTATCGAACCTATGAGGGTATCAAATCTCTAATAATTGTCTCAACCTTAAAGCAGGTATTAGACCCTTAGGCGCACTGCTTACTGGACCAACTCGGAATTTCCACAATAGTAAGATTAAAACAGCTAGCTTGGAGAAACAGGTATACTCGTACGCACCAACCTTCGCGGCCCTCGAGCACACGGCGCTAGGAGTGGGGGGTTTACCACCCACTCCATGCGACCGTGTTTTTGTCTTTAGGCAAAAACACGGCGCTAGTCGCTTGCTGCTCGAGGTATGGGCTAAGTTAAATAGTCTATAGATATTAATAGTTTGTTTTGATAATTTGATTTTGATGGTTGCCGGTTTATACATATAAGTAAAGAGAATATAAAACTGATCTGGCTTTTCCCCGGCCCCCCAAAGGGGGGAGGGTGGCCAGCGTTTTTTTTTTGCAAGACGGCGCTCGTCGCTTGCCGCAAAAAAAAAAAGAGCGCCGTGGCACCCCCCCGGGGGGGTGTATAGATAGTTAATCTATTAGAATTGGGGTTCAAACATCTGTCAGTTTATGTTAATGCTTTTATTCATTACCATGATTTTAGTGATCGCCTTATCATCCCTTCGGATTACCGCTATTAATTTTAATCGAAAACTTTTATTCTTGTTTCTTAAGAGAAAATTCGACTCTAATTAGTAAGGGTAAAGGATTGCCAGTATTAGCTGAATATCCTCTTATTGTATTATTTACAGTATTAGGTATGTGTTGTTTAATTTCAAATAGTGATCTAGTTTCTATGTTCCTATCTATTGAACTACAAAGCTTTGCTGAGTATATTTATAATTTAGTTATTTCGAATCATATTGTATGTTGCGAGGGAATCTCAGAGTTACCTGTAGCCGCGCAATTCGACTCACGTTACAGATAATTTCGCCTTTGCTGTAAAATCGCTCAAATGTTTAGCGGGGGTCTACGCAATTAGATGTACTATTACTGGGGCAGTGTACATCGGTAGTTCTACAGATCTTGGAAGACGGTTAAGAGATCATTTTATCGATTCAACTAACATTCACCTCCGAAACGCTATGTTGCTATACGGTATCGCTGCCTTTGTATTCATTGTGGTTGAGTTTATTGAGATTCTTCCTTCGATGACAGCTGCAATACTCAAAACAATTTTACTAGCACGAGAACAGATCTATTTAGATTGATTATTCTCCCTTCCTTCTGAGCTTCGTTCGAAAAAAAATCTGATTTTTTTTTAATTTTTATATATATATATATATATAAAAATCGAATTTTTTAGCAGTAGCTGGCTCAGTTCTTGGTTATAAATGGACCCTAAACTCGCGTTCAAAGCTGAGTGCGGCTAAGCTTGGTGCGGCGACCCTGCTTGGTGCGAACCACCATAACTACGGTGGTGTTGCTTATAATGCTGTTGGTGTCCAGATTTTTAATTTAGATGGTGAGCTAATCGCATCTTTCTCTTCTCAATCGCCCCCGGCCGAATATTTAGGCGTTCGGTGAAAGCTTCGACTCAGTCGAAGCTTTCGCCGACTCAACCGGTTGCGCCCCAACGGGGCCCCCTGGGGACGGCGCTAGTCGCTTTCCCCCAGGGGGGGGCTATTAAATACAATTCTGTCGTTAGACGTTTCTATCGAGTATGCCCTATGTCGTAGTCTTTATCGGACTTCTAAGATAAACCCCTTATTATAGGGGTACCACCGAGGCCCCCCCATTTACAGCTATAAATCTGCTCCGCCCCCGGGGGCCCCCCGGGGGGGTGCCAGCGACCAGCGCCGTGGCCTAAGATACAATTTTTGCTCAACCGCGGGTTCTTGTCTCGGCTATCAACATTCCAGTGAATTTAAAGCCAGAATGAGTAGTGGAGATCTTAATCATGCGGCAGTCTCGGTTATCGTTACTGATTTAAATGGGGCTATTCTTGGTGAATTTTCTTGCATCAAAGATGCCGCGTCGTTTATGGAGGTTAAACACACTACTGCAAGAAAGGCGCTTGAACGTGGGTCAGTCGTTAGAGGTTCTTTCCTTTTATTACGAGTTCCTAAATTATTAGAATACTGTATTCATAAATCTCTATTTTGAGATTACCCCCCCCCCGTAGCAACACATCTGCTGTAGAATTTGGGCCTCATCGACTAATAGGTTAGGTCATAGTAACTTCACTGCTGTAACACCGGTTCAAATCCGGTTGAGGCCACTTCATCCATATCTAACTGGATTATCTACTTTGTAAATAAAGGGTATAGTAGGGGGTTCCCTTAATTTTGGGGGTGTAGGTTTTTCTCTAGGTTTTCTCTCTGTGGAGGGTGAGTTAGGTGGTTTAGTGCTATCGTTAGTTATACGTATCGGTACATCCTATAGTCTTTATACGTGTCTAGTAATGTGGTCTAATATTATATTTTATAATATTCAATAAATATATTTATATTTATCGTTTGCGGCCTCCCGGCGGAAGGCGCTAGGCTGGCCCGCCGGGAGATAGGGTTATTATGAATTTTAACGGGCTTTACGATCATCCTATATTTGTAACGTCATCTAGTAATGGGGTCTGCCAGTACAAACTAGTTCGTTGTTTCGGGTCTCCCTAATTTAACACATAAGTTATAAGGTATAAACCCCTATGGTAAAAAATCCCAGCCGCAAGAGCTCTGCTCGTACGCGGTCCGCAGGCGTGGAACCAAAGCGCTGCTTCCTATGTATTTGTTAGGATCTAACCCTTTGTATTTCTGTTACAGTAAGACTCCAAGCTCTATGGGCTTATTAGGAAGAACTTATGCTTATTTTGCCCTATCTTATTACGTTATTCTTTATTTAGAATTTAATATAAGATAATGAGGTAAGGACCTTCTTGGGTTATCATGCTAATTGTACCCTTACCTGGTTTTATCGTTATCTATCCACGCTTGAACCGTGCCTTTTTTTTTTTTGCTGGAGGCAAACTACGTCTGCCAGCAAAAAAAAAAAAGTGGGTAAATATGGGGGGGCACCACAACAGGGGGAAGGACATAAATAATCTAGGTTATAGATTATGGGAGGGATAGGGGGTGACCCTCCCATAAAGAGATGAGACAGGCTTATTACGGTGGACGATGTGATGTCTTTAAACCGTATATTGAAAACGCTTATTACTATGATGTTAAGATTTCATATCCTTATGCAATGCTTAAGGATATGCCTGTCTGAGTACCAGTATTATCTACTAATAAGGATCTTAGCTTATTATTCGGAATCGTTTTAGCTGCGCCTTTGGCGCGGCAGTAAAACTATGTTTAACAGCTAAAATCGAAACGCCTGCTAATATAAGGTACCCATCCTTCCATGGAGAACCCCTGAAGGTGGACTTATCGATCCAACGGGTACATGGGAAGGGGATAGGGGGCTGACCATATTTTTGCGGTAAGTAGCGAGTTTATTTTTTTTATAAAAAAAAACAGCCCCTCCGGGCTCCCCCCATTCGGGGAGGGCTATGCCAGCCCCCGGGCCCCGCCCGGGGGCCGGTTGGACAGCGAAATTAGGCCCCATTCTAAAGAAATCTACTATAATTGTAGCTAAATGACGAAACCATTAAGATAAACTTTTTCCCGTTTATCTTAATGGTTCGTGGGTAGATACTCGTCCTTTTGTTGTAAACGATGGAGTTTAAATCGAACCAACTACAGAATCTACTCTGAAAACCCATTAATTAGCCTTACCTGTTCCATCTGCACTACTATCACTACCCGTTCCTAGTTCATCTACGTAGTTATCTATGTGGGTGCCGGGGCCCCGCCCCCGCTCCGCGCCCTCGGCCTTGCCGATAGCCTATGGCAACTTGAGGGAGAGTTAATACCTTTGATGGACTCCCTCCAGTTTAATCATTAATTGGACTCACGCTCTAAAGGTTACAGAACAATTTTATCTATTTATAAGAGAGAGAATTTTATTTTTTAATTTTCTCTTTTGCTAGATCGATGTAGATATTTAACATACTTCTGTTGCTTATGCTACCATCGATAGATTCGATGGATGAGGTATGGTTCTAGTTCTTTGATTTTACTAGAGATATCGTTACTAGATCCGTAACCCAAATTCTTCATCTAAGGGATCCCATTATATAATTCTATTATGATCAATTATCTATCATCATTCTTATTTAACCCGTTTAGGCCTGTGTTCAATGATGCCCCTGAACCATGGCAACTAAGCTTCCAGGATGGTGGAAAAAAAGCGCCTAATCCAATTAGCTGTTTACCAACAACTCAGCTATATTACGGTAATCTGACTATATACTGGAAAGCTCTTTTAATTTTGTTTATCTACTTACTAGTACTGTTATTAGGGGTAAATATTATGTTAGAGTCACCAGTAGATAACCTTTCATGGGACATCTCAGAGACTACATGTCAGAAGCTTTTGTATTACACTTAGGCCCCCAGGGGGGGTCGCGGAGCGAGGGTCCGGAGGAGTCGGCGGGGCCGACGAACAACATTGTAGAGTTTTTATGCATGCCTAATGATTGATTCTTGTAGGTATATGCCTATATCTGAGTATTGCCCTTGTACCTTGGCCCCGCAAGCCCTCAGGGGAGGGGGGTACGTAGTAGGGCGCTACGCGGTCGGCGGGAGCCGACATTTATTTATCCTCTATGGTAGGGAAAAAAAGATTAACTAAAATTATTCGAAATATGGTAACTCTACCCTCTCATATTAAAGGGGTAGTAGTTGGTATTTTACTCTCAGACGGTATCTGCAAGCGAATATCCCTACAGTTAATGCAGACTCATGTTTTCACAGTCTTTAGTGCACTTTGAGTATTTTTGGTATGTTTTTATTATTTTATCCCCCATATTGTCTTAGCTATCCACAATTAAAATCAGATTCTGGAAGAATAGTATGAACTATAGCTTAGAGTTAGTTACAATTTGTTTACCTAATAATTTATTAATTACAGAGTTACGTAACCTATTTTATATGGATGGTATTAAAGTCGTCCGTCTTCTTATAAAGAAGACGGGCCAGAGGATATTTATAACCTCTTATGTCCTATTGCATTAGCTCACTGGGTTATGGCCGATGGTGAAGCAAGAAATTATGGTTTAATGGCCCCGGGGGGACCGGCGGACTTGGTCGCCGGTTCCTCCGGTTGCCCCCCCCTAACCCCTTGCGGGGAGGGGAGGGGGGTTTGTACTCACGAGCAGGTGCAAGCGTCTAGCGCCGTGTCCTGCTCGCCCCGAGGGGCTCGTTTTCTGTCCCGGAGGTGGTACGATTAATGAATGTTCTAATGATTCGATATCTAGATTGTACTCTTCGAATGACTCGTGGTAACTACCCGATTATTTATATTCGGTCGAGCGGCCCCGGGGTGGCCGGCGGACTTGGTCGCCCTTCGGCTGTTTTTCCCCCCTCCGCTCCTGGGTAAGCTTACCCAGGAGCCGATGGGGAGAAAAACCCCCGGGGCATGGCACAATTAAGATCTATTGTCACTCCACATATGACTCCCAGCGGCTGGCCCCCGGCGGAAGGCGCTAGGCTGGCCCGCCGGGGGTGATGTATAAACGACCCGGTAAGATTAGTTAACAGGGTATTTATTTTACGGTCTCCCCCATAAGCAGGGGGATAAAGAGAGCCTTCTTCAATGCCTTCATTGAGAGCGATTGTAGTAGGGCTCCGCCAGACTCACATGGTGTCCTCTATGCTCCGCGATAACTTAGGAACGTAGGTTTAATCCCCCCCCCCCCCAAAAATAATAAATTTTTGGGGAGATAAGGTTACTAAAGTTGAAGGCCCATAGAATTATGTTTACCGTTAACAAGATGGTTACTATTTCCATTACCGATTTAGGCGATTGGGGTAGTGAGGGTGGGCAATTGGTTAATAGTAACAACAGAGGAAATTTATTATTTTTAACTTTCCAACACGTATGGGGTCTTAATTTTATACAAAAGTTAAGAAATAGTCCAAACAACATTCTTCTACCGAGCTCCTCCGTGGAGATATGAGTAGAGAGGGGTTGTGTTTAAGGCAAGTCCTTCATTTGAGGGAATCATGGAGCTTCATAACCAAATCATGTTTTATCTAGTTATTATCCTATTAGGAGTTTCTTGGGTACTATCTTCGATTATTTTAAACTTCAATTCCAACTCTAACAAAATTGTTCATAAATACGCTAATCATGGTGAAAAGTGCCTATATACATTTAACTCTAATCTACCGTCACAAAAATCAATCTTTTAATATTTTATTACTATTAATTTTATTCTTATTTTTATATTATTTAATTTATCAAGCTATCCTCTGTGAAGCAGCAGACGATTTACCTATTCTTATGGAATTTGGAAATCTTCACTTGACTGAGTCCCTCAAAGCTGCGTCGGATACTCTGAACGGTTCCTCCGGCATTTACTGTATTAAATGGTTAGAAAATGACTCCATGTATATCGGTTCTTCCAACAATCGGATCGATCGTTCGCTCATGTGTTTAACTATAGTTCGAATATTCACCTTCAAATGCCATTGCTCTTTACGGTTTGCCTACTTTTGTTTTTCTTGTGATCGAATTCTCTAATAAAGCCAACTTATTAGCGAGAGAGCAGCACTGGTTGAACTGGTTATTCTCTAGACCCGCAAAAATTCATATAATTTTAATCCGATCGCAGGGCTTCCTCCTTCTCGAACCGGTGAAAATCATACAGAGGAGACCAAAGCAAAGATTGGTGCTGCGCATAGGGGTAAGATCAATTCAGAGAAAACTTGCGCAAAAATGAGTGCTGCTAAGAAGGGGGTTGCAAGGGGTTGAGCGCCCAACCCTAAAGGGTTGGGCGCTCAACGCCCCCATTGTATGGTACTGGTCACCCTGTGTATGTATTTGATGCCACTACTAAGGAACTTATCGCAACTTATTCAGGAGTGGTTGTTGCGGCCCTCCCCCTGTGGGGAGGGACACTGGTCCGAGGACCGCCCCTCGGGATAAGAAGGACCTTCACATTTCTGCAACCACCCTAATCCCATTCACCCATCCAGTCAAACCTACCTATGAATTTTTCTCACTCTCCAACTATCGGCCCGTTTGATTCTCCCGTGTAGCCCCCCACCTAACTTGTAAGTTGAGGGGGGGGCTAGGGGCTAGATCTCATTTTCTAGGTTTTTACTCCCTAACGGGGTGCTGAAGAAATTCTGCCCCTTTCTTCCCCCTCGTTTTTCTTGTGTTTTGTGAGGGGGCAGATGTATGGTAATTAGGGAATTCTCCAATTTACATATGACTGAATGGGTCAAAACCGCTAAAGATGCTCTCTTAAATCAAAGTTGAATCGACCCCCGGGAACTAGGGCCTGCTTACAGCTGTTCCGCTCCCGGGGGGATTGTATTAAATGCCAAGAAACGGGGAGCATGTCCAAATATCGAAAAAATATATATATATATTTTTTTAATAAATATTATAAATAATATTTATCGATTTTATATATTTTGATCCCCGGCCCGGCCGGGCTAGCCTAGCTGGTTTTTCTAAAAGAAAAACCAGGTTGGCAAATTGGTTGCCCCCCCCCCTTTAGGGGGGGGGGCTAACCGGCGGACTTGGTCGCCCTCCGGTCGTTTTTCCCCCCTCCGCTCCTGGGTAAGCTTACCCAGGAGCCGATGGGGAGACAAACCCCCGGGGGATTTTTAATAAATTAGCCTAGCTGAGCTTTTTCAAAGCTCAGCTTGGTGAACACAGCAAAGCTGTGTTAGCCTAGCGCCTTCCGGCCGGCTTGCTCCCCCCCTTCAAAGAAGGGGGGGGAGCTACTTTTTTTTTGCAATAGGCGCTAGTCCCAAGGGGGACTCACCCCCGACGGGACAAGCCCCTCGGGGGCTAGGTTGTTTGTTTAAACAAACAAACAACCATGCGCCCGTGTCGCTGCGCCAGAGGCGTAGCGC
>RBNI01005694.1:0-12244 GCA_003990745.1 Jimgerdemannia flammicorona
AAAGAGCCAATGACCCGCCAGTCCCACCCATACTGCCAGCACCCATCCTACAGTGAGCCAACTATCACCCACCCCCCCCACCAACCGAGATTTCAAACCATCCCAGCGGCCCCCCACTCCAACCAACCCCTGCCCCACACCCAGTCTAATCCTAATTTCTACCCAAAAGTCCCCCAATATCTCACACTCACCAAGCCAATGTTCTGGCATCTGCACCAGACCCCCAGCCTGTCCCACATTGTAACACTCCTCACACTCAAAGCGGCCACTGTCCACGAGATGCCCAGTTCAGAAATTCAATATGACATTCCTCCGTAGCATCCGCCACCATACCACCCAGTATTTAGGAGGCAGCCACCGTCGCACCTCAGCACTCCAAGACCAGATCCCCGCCCAGTCCCACACCTCACCAATCCCTGCTGTCTGCCAACCACTCGGCCAAAGATCCAGGCCAAGATGCTGTTGGCACTCCACTCCATCTGATCAGTTTCACTATCAACAGTCACATCTGGATTTTTTTCCAGATTCTCAGTTATACCACCATCAGTAGTTCCCCCTCTACTCCCAGCAGCTGCTCCACCAGCTCTTCTACCCACCAGCTGCTGAGCTACATCCCTCACTTTCCCTTCTCTCTACTTCTCCTTCCCCTCTGTCTGCCCACCATGAGATCTAATAGGCCATCCACTAGCCTTCAGTATATCTACAAAGCTCCTCCTCTTCTGCCCTCCTGCTCCTCTCCCAGTACCACCACTACTACCCAAACTACCCTACCCACTAAGACCACTGAAAGACCCCATTCTTAAACCATACCCTCATCCAACATATTGCCAGTCAAAGGCTCCAGGTCCACCCAACCTAGTACACATGTCAGCTTACTTGTTGGTTGCTATGACTTTAGTACCTTTCTCTAATAAATGTTTCAAAAGTATATTGTAAAAGTGTGTATAACATAAGTAGTAACTGAGAAAGGTGTCATTAATGATCAAATTGGTCTCACTCAAGATGCCAGTGAGAAATCAGCCTTTATCACACCTGATGCTATCTATGTCTATCTGCAAATACTATTTCGAATGTATAATACTCCAGCAAGTTTTCAGTAAATGATGAAAAGAGTCTTTAGCAATGAGGTTAGAAAATGGCTCTTTGTCTATATCAATAATATGATCATCTTCAGCAATACTATACAGGAACATATCAACCATATACAGCTAGCTCTCAAGAAGCTTAAGGAATATGACCTCTTTTTTTTTTTTTTTTTTTTTTTTTTTTTTTGTTTTTTTTTTTTTTTTTTTATAGTCATTTGGACTTCCTTCCTTTGTTACACCTATCTATCCCATATAAATACAGTGATCCCACCCCCTATCTGATCCCCCTAGGGGGGCCCCTCCTCCCTACCCCTTCCCAATAAAAGACCACTTTGTCTAATACAATCTCCACTCTCCCACCACTCTGCTCACAGACCCTTGCTACCAAACTGTGACATCACCCCCCCTGAGGACCCCAACCCACCCACCATCCAATCAGCAGATCCCCCAACAGCTCCTCCCACTGTAATACCTTCTCCTACAGCCCCATCTGCCACCCCTCCTCAAATACAAAAAGCCAATGTCCTGCCAGTCCCACCCACACTGCTAACACCCACCCAACAGTGAGCCAACTATCACCCACCCTGCCCACTAGCCAAGATTGCAAGTCCTCCCAGCGGCCCCCCTCACCTGCCGGCCTTTGCTCCACACCCAGCCTATTCCCTATTTCTATCCAAAAGTCTCCCAAAACCTCACACTCTCTCAACCAATGTTCAGGCATCTGCACAAGACCCCCAGCTTGCCCTATATTGTAACACTCCTCACAATTGAAACAGCCACCATCCACCAGATGCCCAGTGCAGAAATTTAACATAACATTCCTCTGTAACATTCACTACCATACCACCCAGAACTTGGGAGGAAGCCACCTCTGTATCTCAGCACTCCAAGACCAGATGCCTGCTCAGTCCCACTCCTTGCCGATCCCTGCTGCCTGCCAGCCACTTGGCCAAAGATCCTGGCCAAGACTCTGCTGACACTCCACTCTATCCCCAATATCAAACATAGCAAGTGGAGCACTCCCCAGGAGCAGTCTATCCCATTGCCACATATCAGGCCCCCACACTACCTCCCTCTCATTGCCTTGCCAGCGCAGGCCAATTCAGTGTGCTCCATCTACCAATCCCCACCAAAAGCCCTTAAACCACAGCTGCCAATTTCTATTCAGCTCTACCAAAGAGAGCAGATCTCCTGAGGACCTCCAAGGGGAGGTTCTCATCTCCCACACCTTCTGCAGTAGAGGCACCCAACCCTCTCCCTGCAGTTCAGCAGCCCTCTTCAACCACCAGGCTTGCAAGCAGTGCAACCTCTTAGGGAAATCCACCAGACCAAGACCTCCCCTAGCCACTGGTGTTGCAAGAGTATCCCAACTGATCTGGGACCTCCTCCCAGACCAAATCAAATCTCTAGCTACCTTCGTCAGCCTCTTCACCACTCAAGCTGGGAAGTCTAGATGATAGGCCAAGTACCACAGCTTGGGGAACTAGTATATATTCAGAATTGACACCCACCCCACTAGAGAAATATGGCAGCCTCCCCAACTGTAAAGGGCCTCCTCCCAAATGGTCACCCTGCTCTCCCACCACACTTGTGGCAAGACAGAACCATATACAGAAAGGAAGATGCCCAGATACCACACCACCTCACCAGTAGGGACAATTGTTCCAAAGATGTCTCCACTCACCAGTCCATTCTCTAGCACCATTGTCTCACACTTATACCAGTTGAGCTTTGCCCCAGAGTGAGCCTCATACCATTCCACTGTCTTCTTAAGTGCCTCGACATCTGCCACAGACCCAAGCCCAACCACCATATCATCAGCAAAGGCCCCCACCTTCCACACTATACTATATACAGAGAGCCTTGCCACCTTCCAGTGAATCCTATCCATCAGTAGCTCTAGTGAGAGGGCATAGAGAATAGGGGACAGAGGGTCTCCCTGAGGAACTCCTCTTCCCAAGGAAAATGCCAGACCTCTGTGACTATTACACATCAGTGCCACCCGACTGCTCTCTAGTAGATTCAACATAGAAGCCCGAAATCTTGGGGGAAAACCAATTCAATCCAACACCTTGTCCAGCCAAACCTACTGTACATGGTCATAGGCCTTCTCCTAATCCAAAAAGACCAACCTTCCATCCAGTCCACAAGCTCAGGCCCCTTCAATGACACCATGCACCCATGCAGTCCATCCCTTATAAGTCTGCCCCCAACAAAGCCCTGCTGCTCCTCCCCCAGTACCTGTTGGGCAACTTTCTGCAGCCTTGCAACAATCACCTAGTCACCATCTTTTTGTCTATATCCAGGAGTATGATCAGTCTCCAGTTCTTCCAGTCTTCTCTCCTCCCCTTGTCTTTGTACAATAAGGCCACCAGCCTGAGGTCCTGCTCTCCAACCCACTTACCACTCTGAAGAACATGGTCACAGAGTGCCACCATCTCACCCAAAACACTGGGGACCTTTACCATCTTCTTCTAGAAGTCCCACCGTAACCCATCCTCCCCTGGCACTGTTCTAAGTTTAGTTGCCACAAGGACACTCTGGATCTCCTCTTCTTGTACTGGTAGGATCAAGTCACCCAGTCTGGCTACTTGCAGCGGCCCCCACTCCTCTAGTGTATCTGCAATCGCTGCCTCATCAGCACCCCCTTCTCTCTCACTCCACAAACCCTGCCATCTCTCCTTCAAAACCCCTAAGATTTGTTGCATGCCATGAACTATGTCCCTGTCAGCATCTAGGACTCCATCCCACCAATGTCGCACCCTTCTAGCTTTGAGGAGTCTAGATAAGTACCTAGTAGGCCACTCACCCTCCTCAAGCCCCTGCCACTATAGCCTAGCAGCCATACCTCACATATGAATCTCCTCCTCTTCTCTCAACACCTGTTGTAGTTCCACTATCTCCAATTTTGCCTGCTCTATCCTCTAATCCTCCACCCTATCAGAAGTAAGCAAATCTGCCCAATCCATTTGCAGTCTCTGCAGCCTGCTGGAAGCACACCCTGTGCACTTCCTCCTCCATCTCCCAGCTTCTCTACCAGCCCCTCCCCAATAGACCCTCACAGTCTCTTTCAATCTCATCCAATGGATACTCACAGACAAACCCTCATGCCTCTAGATAGATACCTTCACCTGAATGTCTTCCACCCATGAATCCCACAACCCCTTCTCAGCTAGCAGAGAGGAGTTAAGATGCCAATGTCCAGGTCCATCTCCACTTCCCCCAAACTGCCTCTGCCCCAACAGTCCCCAGTGATCAGACCATGGGCACCACTCCACCTCTAATGTCTTCCAAACATCTGAACCCCAGCACTCTGCCATCAGAATCCAGTCAATCCTTGTCCCCAAGCCATTCACCCAATGTGTGTAGACCCTGGTGTTGCCCCACCATATTCTGCCCATATCCCCTATGGAGCTCAACTTCTCCACCTCTTCCTATGCATCCAGACCTCCACTTCTCCCTCCTGCACTCTTCTCTCCATCAGTTCTGTCTAGATGCTGATCTCAAACTATATTAAAGTCCCCACCAAGAACATTTACCCCTTCCTCCAAGAGAATACCCTCCTCCAGCAGCTCCTTAATCCACACAGTCCTCTCACCCCTAACTGTAGAGCAGTAGCAAGAGCCAACCTTCACTGACTCCCATCCTGGCTGATGCCAATCTCCCCAGACCAAGCGATCACCCCAGCTCCTGATTCCCCCCAAGTCTCCTCTATCCTTCCTTACCAGAATTACCACTTTTCCAAACCAAGCAGTAGCCCCACCCCATTCCCTAGCCCACTCCACCCAATTGTCCTCATCCTCACACCAAACATCCTGTAGTAAAAAGAGATCAGCCTCCAATCTCTTAAGCCAAGTAAAAATGTTCTGACACTGCCCAGATCCTCTTAACCCATTTACATTTAAAGAGAAAATGTTAGTTGTACTATTTATAAGAAGTAATGATATATAGTGATCCCATCCTCTACAAGTCTGCATTCGTCTCCTCCTGCACCAAGTCCAAGTCATGTTCAGCAGCTAGTTCCCTTTCTCCAGCTTTCCATACCTCCAACTCTCCCAGAAGTTCAACCATTGCCCCATCTTCTCACTCCTCAAAGTCCTCATGATACTCCAGACAGGCCTCCTGCCAGAGCTGCAAACCACGATACTCTGCCCAACAGTAGGCTGCCCACTCTCCAGTGATCACCACCAGCTCTGCCTTCCTCACCTCATCAACCTCATATCTCTCCTCCTCCAGGAAGATTGCAAGAATCTCCACCTTCAGTGCCTCCACTACTCCATTGCCATACAGAATCCTCACCCAATACTCCTTGGGCATTACATGCAGGTCCCCTTCTCCCAATGCCTCTGCCGTGAGATTATCCATCACCTTGCTCATCCATAACAAGTTCCCCACCTCCTTTCCTCCTGGAGTCCCCAGCCACCCTGCATCCAACATCATGGTATCAGCTCCTACACTGGCAGCCTCATCCCACTCCTCCTCAGGGACATCCACCAGCTCGTCCTCACCAACTGCCACCACCTGGCCCCCTTTCACCACATCAGGGACCCCAAAATGCACTCACTGGGCCCCCTGCATCAGTACATCCTCTGTTGTCCCTCTCTTCACAGCTGGGCCCCTTCTGATAAGAGGGAGAGAGGTGGTATCCACTTTCTGCTCCCAGACCTTGAATGTGCTGTCGGCATAGGGGTCCTTGCTCAGCACCTTCCCAGCACTTTCCTTGTCTGCCTCCACCTCTTCTTCTCCTTTTCTGACCCAGACACTGGCTTTGATGCCCCCAGACACCTCAGTCTCATCTGCTTTCTTCTTAGCCCCTCTGCTCATACTCACCAACAACTCTCTCTGCCACTTGCACCCCTGGGCCCACTCCCACTTCCCCTTATCAGTTCGGATCCTCTTCCCATCAACAATCTCTAGATGTGTTGACTCCTCATACAACTTCCAGGCCTTTGTCCTCCTCTCAATGGCACCACTCAACTCTTCCAGTGTCTCCAACAAGTCCTCTTTCTCCTCTTCATTCCCTCACACCCTTGACACCTTACAGACAAAAACCCCCCACATCAATACCGAGAGCCAGTTGCTCATCTTCTCAGTGGCCTCTCTTTCTACCAGTCTAATTCTCATCTCTACGTCACCAGTCCTGATAGAGGTCCCCTCATACACCTGAAAACCGATATCCACTACATCGCTGTACTCTGCCATCACCTCCTCCACTCTCCTCCTAGTCTCCTCCTTCATCATAGTAGGCACCCCCTTCACCAGCAGCTACACCACCCTGGGGTCCCATCTCTTTTTTTTTTTTTTTTTTTTTATAGTCACTTGGACTCCCTTTATTAACTGGTGTCTATAGTAATATTGATACAGCCTAAGCCCTCAACCTATCTCACAGAGACCCCCCTCCTCCCTAGTTTCTACAAATGACATCCCATCCATCTTTACCACAACTCTTCCACCACTCTTCTCTACAATTCTCCTTACTAGTCCCTTACATTCCCCCCCCTTGGGGCCTCAACTAATCTACCATACCTTGAAGAGCTCAAGCATCAGCTCCTCTCACCTCACTACCCTCAGTCTTACTGGTCACTGGGGGCCCACCTCAAAGACACTCTGCCAGTGTTCCACGAGCCCTACTTATATTGCAATGGCCCAACCAACCATCAGCCACTCATTCCCCACCCCCCCCACCAATCTTGACTGCAATACTGCCCACCACTCACCCACCGGGTCAGGCACCAATACTCCTAACCTCTCTCCAACTACCTTCCAAAAGTTCTCCATACTCTCACACTCTCTCAGCCAATGTTCAGGAGTCTGCACCACCCCTCCCTCCTGTCCTACATTATAACACTCCTTACAATCAAAGACCCCTCTATCCACCAGATAGTCTACCTTAAAGTTTAGCATCACATTTTGACACAACAGCCTCCACCATACTATCCAGAGTTTTGGCAGGAGCCATCTCGACACAATCTTGATCTAAGACCAGACACTTGCCCAGTCCCATCTCTCTCTGATCCCAGCCCCCTACCAGGTCTCTGGCCAAAGGTTCTGCCCCAGACCGCACTTCATGCCCTCCCCTAAGTGGAAGTTCTCAATCAGATTCCCTCCCAACAAGAGCCTGTCTCACCTCCACATTGCTGGACCTCAGTCCTCATCCCCTTCAGTACCTTGCCAATGGATCCCAATGCGATGGGCCCTATCTACCACTCTCCACCAGAATCCTTTGTATCTCATCCTCTGGCTACTATCCAAGGCCACCAAGGATAGTAGATCCCCTGAGCCACCTCTTGGTGACACCCTTGCCTCTCATAAATACTGCATAAGGGGTACCCATTCTCCTCCTCTCAACTCACTGGCCCTCTTCATCCACCATGCTCTCAAGCAGAGTAGTCTCTTGGGAAAGTCCACCAGGCTAAGTCCTCTGTGGTCCACAGGAAGTGCTAGTACCTCCCAACCAATCTGACTTCGGCATCCAGCCCAGAGCCAAGAGCAGGCCATCTTGAGAAGCTTTTTAACCACCCACTTAGGGAAGTCCAAATAGTAGCCCAGATACCAAAGCTTCAGCATCCAGTACACATTCAGAACAGTTACCCTTTCTGCCAGCGACACCTGTCTACCACTCCAACTCATCAATACTCTCCCCCATTCTACCAGCTTATGCTCCCACCACTCCTTGGGAAGTAAAGAGCCATACACTGAGAAATAGATATCCAAGTATCATACTACTCCTCCAGCTAGGACAATTGTTCCAATGATGTCCCCACCTATGACTCCTTTCTCAAGGACCATTGTCTCACACTTGTGCCAGTTGAGTTTTGCTCCAGAACACCTCTCATACCACTCAACTGTCTCCTTGAGTATAGCCATATCTGCCACCGAGCCCAACCTAACCACCATATCATCTGCAAAGGCCCCCACCTTCCAATTGATGCCCAAGATATTCAGTCCACCAACTCTATGCCAGATCTGATCCAACAAAGGCTCCAGGGTGAAGGCATAAAGGATAGGTGACAGCAGATCCCCCTGAGGCACCCCTCTCCCCAAGGGGAAGGAAGCCCCCCTGTGTCCATTCACCAGAATCGCAGCCCTACTCCCTTCCAGTAATCCAATGAGTGACTGACAAATGCCCACTAGTACCCCAATGCACTCCAGTACCTTCTCTAACCATACTCTCCAGACCCTATTATAGGCCTTCTCCTGGTCCAGGAAGACCAAGTGGCCATTTACCCCTACAGCCCGAGTATCTTTAATGATATTATGAACCCATGCCATGCTATCTCAGATCAGTCGGCCCCCCACAAAGCCTTGCTGCTCCTTCCCTAGCATCTGTTGAGCCACATCCTGTAGCCTCGCCACTAGGATTTTGGTGACCAGCTTACAGTCCATATCCAGCAGCATAATTGGCCTCCAGTTTTTCCAGTCCTCCTTATGCCCTTTGTCCTTGTACAGCAGGGACACCAGCCCCAGCTGCTGCCCTCCAATCCACTCCCCAGTACTGATGACTGCATCACACATCATTGACATCTCCTCCAGAGCCTCCTCTACTGATACCATATGTTTCCAAAAGTCCCAAGGCAAACTATCCTCCCCAGGTACCATTTCTAGGGTTGTTGATGCCAGAACTCAAAGGATCTCCTCTCCCAAAACCAGTTGGCCAAGATCCTCCAACCCTGCTGCAGGATTTAGGTGCCACTCTTCCAGATGCCACTCAATGTCCTGCACCACCTCCCCTCCCTCCTCTTTACTCCAGAGGTTACTCCAGTAGGCACTTAGCTGGCCAAGAATCCCCTCCACACTTAATACTATCTCTCCCTCCTCATTAAGGACTCCTTCTCACCAGTGTCTTGCTCTCTTAGCATGAAGGAGACAGGACAAAAACCTTGTGGGCCTTTCTCCTTCTTCTAATCTCTGCCACCATAGTCTTGCCACCATGGCCTAAGCCTGCACCACTTCCTCCTTCCTCAACAAATCCTACAGCTCCACCACTTCCAGCTTAGCCTGCTTAGCCCTCCAGTCCAATACCTTCTCCTCCTCCAGTAGCCCAGCCCAATTCAGAAGTAGTCTTTCTAGTCTCCTAGATGCCCAATGGGCTTGTCTCCTCTGCTGAGCACCTCGCTCCTTCCCCACTTCCCCTCAGTACCTCTGAGCTTCAGATTTCAGTCTACGCCACCTATCTTCAATCCTCATCCTGGCTCTCCTCCAATTATTAACCTTGGATCATACCACCACCACCCACATATTTCACAGGTCCATCTCATCCAGCAGCAAAGAGTTCAGATGCCAATGTCCTGGCCCCTCTCCGCTCTCTCCAAACCTCCCATCTCCCTGAATACCCCAGTAATCTGACCAAGGGCACCACTCGATCTCCATTATCTCCCAAACTGTATTACCCCAATACTCAGCAGTCAGAATCCAATCAATCCTAGTACCAAGTCCCCCCACCCAGTGAGTATATAGATGTCGATCCCCATTCTGAAGTCGCATGGTATCCACCAGTGAGCTGAGTCTCTCCACCTCTTCCCAGTCCTCCAATCCCCCACTCCTTCCTACCATACTCCATCCCCCATCAGTTCTGTCCAGCCTACTCTCCCATACCATATTAAATTCACCTCCCAGACAATCCACCCCAGCCTCAACCAAGAGCCCAGAATTCTGCAGATCTCCAATCCACACCACTCGGGTCCCCCTCTCAGCCAGGCAATAACAAGATCTCACCACAATTGAGTTCCATCCAGGCCTCCACCATGTCCCCCACACTAATCTACTACCCCAATGTCCAGTATCCACAATGTCCCCTTTTCCCTTCCTAATCAGGATTCCCACTTTACCCTGCCAAACTGCCACCCTACCCCACTCTCTTGTCCATTCCAGGCCATCTTCCTCCCCCTCACACTGTATATCTTGAAGTAAGAAGAGATCCGCCTCTAGTTTCTTCAGTCATCCAAAAATCATATGTCACCTCCCAGTCCCCCTAAGCCCATTGATGTTTATAAAAAAAATATTAGTTGTACTATTCATAGCAAAGTATTTGAGAGTGTTAATATCTCCACATCTACAATTCCATACTTACTTCCTCTCCAGCCAGATCCAGGTTATGTTCTGCCACAATCTCATCTTCCACATTTTACTATTCATCCAGAGAGTTCTCACCATCCACCATCTCTATTGAAGCCCGGTGCTTCTCGCACACCACCTGTCACTTTGCCAGTCTCTTCTATGGCCCCTACAGATAAGCTGCCCTTTCATTGGCAATACTCAAGAGCATTGCCTCCCTTGTCTTGGTAACCTCATACTCCTCTGCCTCCAGAAGAGCTACCATTATCTCATCTCTCAACTTCCTCACTACCTCCTCCCCTTACAGCACTCACCCCCAGAAGTCCTCACTGATCACCTGGAAATCAATCTCTCCCAGTTCCTCAGCTGCCACATTTTGCAGCACCCTCAACAGCCACTTCTCCCCCCCAACTACCTCCGCTGCCTACACCAAATCTGCCTCTCCCTCCTTCCTCTCCTCAGTTCGCACAGACTCATCCCAACTATCCTCTGACACATCCTCCAACTCTTCCTCTCCCACCTCAGGAATACTATACTAGATTGGAATATCTTCTACCATCGCTGTGTCCACTACCACCTCCTCTGGCCCCTGTCTCCCACTCTCCTTCATCTTCACTCCTTGCTGCTCAGCCTCTGCCCAGATACTAGCCCTCACTCCAGCACTCTCTTCTGTGGCCCCTACCCTTCATTTCCATCCAAGCTGGCTAGTAAATCCTTCTGCAGCTGTCTCCCCTTCACCTTCTCCCAGAGCACCTTGTCTATTCGCACCTTCTGGCCCTCGATCACCTCCACAACCATCCTAGCCTCATAAGCCCTCCAAGCCCTTTGCCTCCTCTCCACAGCCCCTGCGAGATCCTCAAGCACCTCCAGCAGGTCCTCCTCTTCTTCCTCTGACTCCTTCACCCTCGAAACCTTGCACTCCACCTGGCCCCATTTCAGCGCCACTGGCCAGTCCCTAGCCTTCCCGGTATTCTCCATCCCAAACAGCCTCAACCGGACATCCACATCGCCTGTCCTGAGCTCAGTCCCCTCTCACATCCTGAACCCAATGTCGACTACCTCACCATACTCCTTCATCACATCTGTGACCAGCCTCCTTGCCTCCTCCTTCTTCACTGTCAGCAAGTCCGCAATCACCAGATACACCACTCAGGGATCCCAACGCATACACCTCGCCATTGGCACCGAAATCCCTCCAACCACCACACCCTTCTTCACCGTCTCCAGTAGCAAACCCTCCTCTTCAAACCCCACCTCGACAGCCTCTAGCTTCTTCAAGAACTTAACCGAGGCTGCACCCTTCACCTCGCTCGCCAACAGCCTTAGCACCATCTTCACTGTCACCGCTAAGCTACGGAAACACAATGTGACGGCGAATTCCGATCTTGATTTCTTGAGTAATGGGGCCGCCACGAGACCCGTTACACCATCCACCAGATCCCCAGGTCTTGTGCCACTCCCCTGTCCAGGTTCCCCATCAGCTGTTATATCTGGATTTTTTTCCAGATTACCCATTACACTGCCATCAACAGTCACCACCTAAGCCACTATACCTCCAGCCCCACTACACTGTCCCTCCAGTGGAGCGGCCTCCTTGCTACTCATAGTAGCAGCTACCTTCCCCAGCTCCAGTCAGCCATCTAGCCCAGTTGCCTGCTTTCCTATCCTGACTTTTTCCGTGAAGGTCATCCTTCCTCCCCCATGCAGCCTTGCACCTCCTCTGCCACCACCCCCGGCCCCATGTCCCCTCATCGAAGCACTTGGCATACCAATACCAGTACCTTGACCCCTCCCCACATGTTGTCAGTCAAAGGCACTGGGGCCCCCCTGCTCAGTACGCTCACCAGAATGCATATTGCTCATCATCTTGATAGCACCAATACTTGAAGATGTTGTTGAAAGTGTTGTCTGAGTCTTGTGTCACCCAAATGGTACTGGTGAAAGATGACAATCTCCTTGTTGATATATATACCTCAGAAATAATGACTATCTTCTTTTCTAACTTCTCAGCCTTATTGAGCAATCAATCAAGAAAATGTCCTAATAAAAAATAATTACTGAGTTTATACTATATAGGTGTTCTATCATTGCAGAGAGTCTCATAA
>RBNI01005695.1:0-12241 GCA_003990745.1 Jimgerdemannia flammicorona
CCTCCCCCCACTCTGCTCACATATCTCTTCTACCAGATGGCAACGATGCCCACCTTGCGGTCCCCAACCAACCCACCAACCCAACAGCAGATCCACTACTAACTCCTCCCATCTCAATAGCTTCTCCTGTATTCCTATCCACCATCCCTCCTCAAAAACATAGAGCCAGTGTCCAGCCAACCCCACCCACACTGCCACAACCCACCCTATAGTAAGCCACCTATTGCCGACACCCCCCACCATTCTTGACGCCAAATCATCCCAGCGACCCCTCTCTTCATCTGGCCTCCTTTGAACCCTAAGCCAATCCCCTATAGCTATCCAAAAGTCTCCCAACACCTCACACTCCCCCAGCCAATGTTCCGGCGTTTGCACAACTCCCCCAACATGCCCAACATTATAACACTCCTCACAGTCCAACTGACCACCATCTACCAGATGCCCTGCATGGAAGTTCAACATAACATTCCTCCGCAACATTTGCCACCATACTACCCAGATCTTGGGAGGTAGCCACCGCCTCACCAGTACTCCAAGACCAGATCCCTGCCCAGTCCCACTTCTCTCCAATCCTCACCGTCTGCCAGCTACTTGGCCAAAGATCCTGGCCAAATTGCCGCTGACACTCTACTCCATCTCCAATGTCAAACTCAGCGAGTGGAACTCCCCCTAGAAGCAGACAGTCCCATTTCCATATAGCTGGACCCCATACCACCTCCCCCTCATCACCACGCCAGCGCAGGCCTATTCTGTGTGCTCCATCGACCACTCCCCACCAGAAGCCCTTGTATCATAGCCGGTGACTACCCCTCAGACCCACCAAAGAGAGCAGATCCCCTGAGGACCCCCGGGGGGAGACTCACATCTCCCACACCTTCTTCATCAACGGTACCCAACCTCCACCCTGTAGCTCAACAGCCCTTCTCAACCACCATGCTTGCAGGCAGTATAGGCACTTAGGGAGATCAACAAGGCCCAGGCCTCCCCTAAGCAATGGCTCCACAAGAGTATCCCAACTAATCTGTGCCCTTCTGCCTGCCCAAATCCAATCCCTAGCCAGTTTCATCAACCTCTTCACTACCCAAGCAGGAAAGTCTAAGTGATATGCCACATACCACAGCTTGGGGAACCAGTATACATTCAGAATCGCCACCCGCCCCGCCAGGGAGACATGATGACCCCCCCAATATTTCAGAGCCTCCCCCCAAATGCCCACCCTCCTCTCCCACCATATCTGTGGCAGGACTGAGCCATACACAGAGAGGAAGATACCAAGATACCGCACCACCTCTCCCGTAGGGACAATTGTTCCAATGACATCCCCTCCTACTAGCCCATTCCCCAGCACCATTGTTTCACACTTATGCCAGTTGAGCTTTGCTCCTGAGCGTACCTCATACCACTCCACTGTTTCCCGAAGGGCCTCTACATCTGCCACCGATCCAAGCCCTACTACCATATCATCTGCAAAGGCCCACACCTTCCACTCCACACCATACACAGAGAGCCCAGCCACCCTCCTACGGATCCTATCCATCAGAGGTTCCAAGGAGAGTGCATATAGGATAGGGGACAGTGGATCCCCCTGAGGAACTCCTCTCCCCAAGGGGAATGCCAAACCCCTGTGATCATTACACATCAGTGCCGCTCTACTCCTTTCTAACAAACTCAACATAGACACCCGAAACTGTGGAGGAACACCAATTCTGTCCAGCACCTTGCCCAGCCAAACCCGCCAAACACAGTCATAGGCCTTCTCCTGGTCCAAGAAAACCAGTCTGCCATTCAGTCCGCAGGCCCGAGCCCCTTCAATAATGCCATGCACCCAGGCAGTTCCATCTCTGATGAGTCTACCACCTACAAAGCCCTGCTGTTCCTCACCCAGCACCTGCTGAGCAACCTTCTGTAGCCTTGCAACAATCACCTTAGTCACCAACTTCTGATCCATATCCAGAAGCATGATCGGCCTCCAGTTCTTCCAATCTTCACGTCTGTCCTTATCTTTGTACAACAGGGCCACCAGCCCTAAGTCCTGTTCGCCAACTCACACTCCATTTAGAAGAACATAGTCACAGAGTGCAGCCATCTCTCCAAGCATTCCAGGAACCTTCGCCATCTTCTTCCAGAAGTCCCACAGTAACCCATCCTCCCCTGGTGCTGTACCCAGCTTAGTCACTGCCAGGACTCCTTGAATCTCCTCCTCCTGGACTGGCAAGACCAAGTCCCCTAGACCCTTGACCACCGGCAGCTCCCACTCCTCCAGTGCATTACCAATCACCTCAGCATCAGCACCCCCTTCCTCCTCACTCCACAGACCCCGCCAATTCTCCTTCAAAACCCCCAGTATCTGCTGCGTACCATGTACCAATTCTCCCCCAGCATCAAGACCCCATCCCACCGATGTCTCACCTGCCTGGCTTTGAGGAGCCTAGACAAATACCTAGTAGGCCTCTCTCCCTCCTCAAGCCCCTACCACCATAGTCTGGCCACCATTCCTTGCATATGAGTCTCTTCCTCCTCTCTCAACACCTGTTGCAATTCCACAACTTCCAATTTCGCCCTCGCTAATCTCTAATCCTCCACCTCATCAGTCGTAAGCATATCTGCCCACTCCAACTGCAATCCCCTCAGCTGATTGGAAGCATACCATAATCTCCTCCTCCTCTGTCTACCTGCCTCTCTACCAGCCCCACCCCAATAGGCTCTCACAGCCTCCTTCAACCTCAACCACCAGACATCTACTGAAAGACCCTCTCGCCTCCAGAGTAGAACCCTCATCTGGATGTCTGCTACTCATGAATCCCACAACCCCTTCTCAGCCAGCAGGGAGGAGTTAAGGCACCAATGTCCGGGTCCATCTCCACTCCCCCCAAACTGCCCCTGTCCAAGTAGTCCCCAGTGATCAGACCATGGGCACCACACTACCTCCAAAGCCTTCCAGACATCAGTGCCCCAACATTCTGCAGTCAGAATCCAGTCAATCCTAGTCCCCAGGCCATACACCTAGTGTGTGTAGACCCTGGAGTCACCCCACCATATTCGGCCCATATCTCCTAATGAGCTAAGGTTCTCCACCTCCTCCCATGTATCCAGACCGCCACTCCTACCACCGGCATTTCTCCCTCCATCAGTTCTATCCAGGCACAAATCCCTAACCATGTTAAAATCCCCACCAAGGACATCAACCCCCTCCTCCAATAGAATGCCCTCCTCCAGCAGATCCTTAATCCATGCAATCCTCTCCCCCCTGGCTGCCAGACAATAATAAGAGCCCACCCTCACTGATTCCCACCCTGGCCGGTGCCATTCACCCCAGACCAAGCGATCTCCCCAGCTCCTGATTCCCTCCAAATCGCCTCTACCCTTCTTTACCAGAATCGCTACCTTTCCAAACCAAGCAGCAGCTCCACCCCATTCTCTAGTCCATTCCACCCGATCGTCCTCATCCTCACACCACACATCCTGCAATAGAAAGAGATCAGCCTCCAATCCCTTTAGCTATGTAAAAATGTTCCTATGCCGCCCAGATCCCCGAAGGCCATTCACATTGAGAGAAAAAATGTTAGTTGTACTGTTCATGAGGAATAATGTTAAAGATTGAGCCTCTCCTCTACAAGTCTGCACCCAAGTCCTCCTGTACCAAATCTAAGATGTGTTCCACAGCCAGTTCCTTCTTTGCAGCCTCCTGTGCCTCCAATCCCTCCAGAAGTTCAACCATTGCCCCATCCTCTCTCTCCTCAAAGTCCTCCCGATAATCTCCACAGGCCTCCTGCCAGAACTTCAAACCATGGCGTTCTGCCCAACAGTAGGCAGCCCTTTCACCAGCAACAACCATCAGCTCTGCCTTCCTCACCTCATCCACCTCATAACCCTTGTCTTCCAGTAAGATCACAAGAATCTCTGCCTTCAGCGCCTCCACCACTCCATCACCTCACAGAATCTGTGCCCAGTGCTCCTCTGGCATGGCCCTCAGATCCACTTCCCCCAACACCTCAGCTGCAAGGTTATCCATCACGTTGCTCATCCACAACAGATTCCCAATCTCCTTCTCTCCAGGGGTCCCCGGCCGCCCTGCATCCAGCATCATAGTATCAGCACCTACGCTGGCATCCTCATTCCACTCCTCCTCTGGAACATCCATCAGCTCATCTTCACCAACTGCCACTACCTGACCTCCTTTCACCACATCAGAGACCCCAAAGGTAACTCGCTGAGCTCCCTGCATTGGAACATCTTCGGCCACCCCTCGTCGCCCCACTGGGCCCCTCCTGACAAGTGGGGGGGGGGTGCCATCTGACTCCTCCTCCTAAACCTCAAAGGTACCATCAGCATAGGGATCCTTGCCCAGCACCTTCACAGCCCATTCTTCTATCACCACTGCCTCCTTTCCTCCTTCGCTAGCCCATACACTGGCTTTAACCCCTCCAGCCTCTTCAGCCCCATCTGCCTTCCTCTTCTCCCCTCCAGTCATACTTGCCAAGAGCTCCCTCTGTCACAAGCGCCCCTGGGCCCGCTCCCACTGCTTCTTATCAGTAAGCACATACTTCCCCTTGATAATCTCCAGGTGCATCGACTCCTCAAAGAGCTTCCAGGCCATTGCCTGCCTTTCTACTACACCACTCATCTCCTCCAATGCCTCCAGCAAATCCTCCTCCTCCTTCTCCTCACTCCCCTTCACCCTTGACACCTTACAAATAAAGGCGCCCCACATCAACACCGAGGGCCAATCACCTGCCTTCCCTGTGGCCTCCCTCCCTGCAAGCCGAATCCTGACATCGACATCGCCTGTCCTAATCTTCATCCCCTCCCACATCTGAAAGCCAATATCCACCACATCTCCATACTCCGCCATCACCTCCTCCACTCTCCTCCTCATCTCCTCCCTCGTCACTGTGGGCACACCCTTCACCATCAGCTATACCACCCTGGGGTCCCACCTCAAATAGTGCACCATAGGGACCACCACCTCCCCAACTGCCACTCCAGCTTTCAGCGTCTCCTCCAGTGGACCCACCTCCTCAAAGCCTACCTCCACTCCCTCCAGACCCTTCAGGAATTTCACCGAGGCCACCCCAGCCACCTGCTTCGAAATAAGCCCCAGGACCATTCTTGCCGTCACCACCAAGCCCCGGAAGTATAATGTAGCCGCGAACTCCAAGATCGACTTCTTGAGTAACGGAGCCACTGCCAGTCCCGTCACACCATCCGCCAGGTCCCCCTTCCGCATCGGGAACCCCTGCCCCCCCTGGCCATCAGCTGTCACATCTCTTTTTTTTTCTTGATTCCCTGTCACGCTGCCATCAGCAGTCCCACCCCCAGCCACAACACCTCCAGACCCTACACTTGCACCCCCAGGCTGGGGACCTCCCCCCCTTCCAAGGCTTGCCTTGCCCTTCCCCACAGCAGCACCAGCCCTGGTTCCAGTCGGCCATCCACTCCCCTTCACCTTGTCAGCAAAGCTCATAGGGCCAGTCCCTCCTCCATTCCCTTCTGACACCGGTCCTCCTCCAGCACCCTCGCTGCCCTTCGACCCTCCAAAGGCCCCCATCCCCAGGCCAAAACCTCTCCCAACCTGCTGCCAGCCAAAGGCCCCAGGTCCACCAGACCCAGCACGCCCATCAGAACTCTTGCTCGAAGACATGTTTATAGTACCTTTCCTCCGCTTTGTGTTGAAAAACTGTTGCTTGAAGCTTGTATAACGTGAATAGTACCAGAGAAAGGTGCACAAATTGAGTCTCCTCCTCCTCTCTCAACACCTGTTGTAACTCCACAATCTCCAATTTCGCTCTCTCAATCCTCCAATCCTCCACCCCAACAACAGTAAGCAGATCCACCCAATCCATTTGTAATCTCCTCAGCCTGTTGGAAGTACACCTCGTGCGCCTCCTCCTCTGCCTCCCAGCCTCTCTACCAGCCTCTCCCCAATAAACTCTCGCAGCCTCTTTCAATCTCATCCAGCGGACAGCCACCGGCAAACCCTCATGCCTCCAGGCAAAAACCTTTGCCTGAATATCTGCCACCCACAATTCCCACAACTCCTTCTCAGCCAGCAGGGAGGAGTTAAGGCACCAATGTCCAGGTCCATCTCCACTCTCCCCAAACTGCCCCTGCCTCCAAAGTCCCTAGTGATCAGACCATGGGCACCACTCCACCTCCAATGTCTTCCAAACATCTGACCCTCAGCACTCTGCCATCAGAATCCAATCAATCCTTGTGCCCAAGCCATTCACCCAATGTATATAGACCCTTGTATCACCCCACCTGGTTCTGCCCATATCCCCCAAAGAGCTCAATGTCTCCACCTCTTCCCATGCATCTAGACCTCCGCTTCTGCCCCCAGCATTCCTCCCTCCATCTGTCCTGTCTAGATGCTGATCCCGAACCATATTAAAATTCCCACCGAGCACATTGACCCCCTCCTCTAAGAGAATACCCTCCTCCAGCAGCTCTCTAATCCATGCAGTCCTCTCCCCCCTAGCCGCAGGGCAGTAGCAGGAGCCCACCCTCACAGATTCCCACCCTGGCCGATGCCAGTCTCCCCAGACCAAGCGATCTCCCCAGCTCCTGATTTCCTCCAATTCGCCCCTACCCTTTCTCACCAAAATTGCTACCTTTCCAAACCAAGCCGTGGCCCCACCCCATTTCCTAGTCCACTCCACCCAATCATCCTCATCCTCACATCGAACATCCTGCAGTAAATAGAGATCAGCCTCCAATCCCTTGAGACAAGTGAAAATGTTCTTGTGCCGCCCAGAGCCCCATAACCCATTCACATTCAAAGAGAAAATGTTGGTTGTACTGTTCATAAGGAATAATGATATAGTGTAGCCCCATCCTCTACAAGTCTGCAGTCCACTCCTCCTGCACCAAGTCCAAGTCATGTTCAGCAGCCCGCTCCCTCTCCCCTGCTTCCTGTGCTTCCAATGCTCCCAGAAGTTCTACCATGGCCCCATCTTTGCACTCCTCAAATTCCTCGTGATACTCCAGACAGGCCTCCTGCCAGAGCTGCAAACCATGATGCTCTGCCCAGCAATAGGCTGCCCACTCACCAGCAACTACTCCAAGTTCTGCCCTCCTCACCTCATCCACCTCATACCCCTCCTCCTTCAGGAAAATATCCAGAATCTCCACCTTCAGTGCCTCCACCATTCCATCACCTCGCAGAATCCTTGCCCAGTGCTCCTCAGGCATCGCTCACAAGTCCACTTCTCTCAAAGCTTCTGCTGCGAGATTGTCCATCACCTTGCACATCCACAACAGGTTCCCCACCTCCTTCTCTCCTGGGGTCCCTGGCCGCCCCGCCTCCAGCATCGTAGTGTCAGCTCCTACACTGGCAGCCTCATCCCACTCCTCCTCAGGAACATCCACCAGCTCGTCCTCGCCAACCGCCACCACCTGACCCCCTTGCCCCACATCGGGAACCTCAAAGCGCACCTGCTGGCCCCCCTGCATCCTTGTATCCTCCATCTTCCCTCTCTTCCCAACTGGGCCCCTCCTGATAAGTGGTGGGGGGGTGGCATCCAGCTCCAGCTCCCACACTTCGAAGGTACCATCAGTGAAAGGGTTCTTGCCCAGCACCCCCCCAGCCCCTGCCTCCTTTGCCTCCACCTCCTCTCCTCCTTTCCCAGCCCAGACACTGGCCTCAGCGCCTCCAGACTCCTCAGTACTAACTATCGTCTTCTTCACCTCTCCTGCCATACTTGCCAACAGCTCTCTCTGCCTCTTGCATCCCTGGGCCTGCTCCCACTGCTTCTTATCCATATGGACATGCTTCCCACCCACAACCTCCAGATGTGTCAACTCCTCGTATAGTTTCCAGGCCTTCGCCCTCCTCTCTACAGCACCACCCAACTCCTCCAGTGCCTCCAACAAGTCCTCCTCCTCCTCTTCACTCCCTTTCACCCTCGATACCTTGCAGACAAAGGCCCCCCACATCAGCACCAAGGGCCAGTCACTCCCCTTCCCCATGGCCTCCTTTCCTGCCAGCCGAATCCTTACATCTACATCTCCTGTCCTGATTGCAGTCCCCTCCCATACCTGAAAGCCGACATCCACTATGTCACCATACTCAATCATCACCTCCTCCACCCTCTTCCTCGTCTCCTCCTTAGTCACTGTGGGCACCCCCTTCACTAGAAGCTGCACCACCCTGGGGTCCCATCACAAGCACCATACCATGGGGACCACCACCTCCCCAACCACGACACCAGTCTTCAGCGCCTCATCCAGTGGACCCACCTCCTCAAAGCCCACCTCAACCCCCTCCAGACCCTTCAAGAACTTCACCGAAGCCACCCCAGCCACCTGCTTCGAGACAAGCCCCAGAACCACCCTCACCATCACTGCCAAGCCCCAGAAGCACAAGGTCACCACGAACTCCGAGATCGACTTCCTGAGTAACGGGGCTACCGCCAGCCCTGTCACACTATTGGCCAGGTCCCCCTTCCTCATCGAGAATCTCTGCCCCACCTGGCCATCAGCCATCACATCTCTTTTTTTTTCCAGATTCGCCATCATGCTACCATCAGTAGTCCCGCCACTACCCCCAGCAGTCCCTCCACTTCCCCCATCTCCCACTAGCGAAGGCCCAGCTCCCCCAGCATCCTCAGCCTTCTGCTTCCCCTTCCCTCCAGCCTGATCTCTGCAGGTTCCCATCGGCCAACCCCCAGTCCTCAGCATGTCCACAAAGCTCCTCCCCTGCTGCCCTCCAGCACCCCCACCAGTGCCGCCACCACTACCCGAGCTGCCCAGTCCACTCTGGCCACCAAAAGACCCCATCCCCAGCCTATGTCTCCTCCCAACATGCTGCCAGTCAAAAGCCCCAGGTCCACCTGACCTGGTACGCACCTTGGCTTGCTTGCTGCTTGACATCTTCTTAGTATCTTTCTCCAATAAACGACTTGAAAGTGAGTTGTAAAAGTGTGTGTAACATGGCATACTCCTCCCACTTCCTCTTTCTCAGCTCCTTGGCAGCCTCCCTCTCCTCCAGAGCAATCGCCAACTCTTCCTCCTCCTGTTCTGCTCCCTTCCTCCTCCAGACCTTGTACTCCTACCCCCAATTCTAATCCCCTCAGGCCGAGGGTAGAGGAGGTGATGGCAGAGTATAGAGATGTGGTGGATATTGGCTTCCAGGTGTGGGAGGGGATGATGATTAGGACAGGTGATGTTGATGTGAAGGCAGGTAATTGGCTTTTATTTGTAAGGTGTCAAGGGTGAAGGGGAGTGAGGAGGAGGAGGAGGATCTGTTGGAAGCATTGGCGGAGATGAGTGATGCGGTGGAATGGCAGACAAAGGCCTGGAAGCTCTATGAGGAGTCGACGCACCTGGAGATTGTAGAGAGGAAGCATATCTGCACTGACAAGAGGCAGTGGGAGTGGGCCCAGGGATGCTTGAGGCAGAGGGAGCTCTTGGCAAGTATGACAGGAGGGGAGAAGAGGAAGGTAGATAGGGCTGAGGAGTCTGGAGGCATCAAAGCCAGTGTATGGGCTAGCAAAGAAGGAAAGGAGGTGGTGGTGATGGAAGAATGGGCTGTGAAAGTGCTGGGCAAGGATCCCTATGTCAATGGTACTTTCGAGGTTTGGGAGGAGGAGTTGGATAGCACTCCCCCCCCACTTGTCAGGAGGGGCCCAGTGGAGTAGAGAGGGGTGGCAGAAGACGTATTGATGCAGGGGGCCCAGCGAGTTACCTTTGGGGTCCCAGATGTGGCAAAAGGGGGCCAGGTGGTGGTGGTTGGTGAGGATGAGCTGGTGGATGTCCCAGAGGAGGAGTGGAATGAGGATGTCAGTGTAGATACTGATACTACAATGCTAGATGCAGGGCAGCCAGGGACCCCTGGAGGGAAGGAGATTGGGAATCTACTGTAAATGAGCAAGGTGATGGATAATCTTGCAGCTGAGGAGTTGGGAGAAGTGGATCTGAGGGCCATACCAGAGGAGCACTGGGCAAGGATTCTACAAGGTGATGGAGTGTAGGGGGTGCTGAAGGTGGAGATTCTTGTGATCTTACTAGAAGAAGAGGATTATGAGGTGGATGAGGTGAGGAAGGCAGAGTTGGTGGTTGTCGCTGGTGAGTGGACTGCCTACTGTTGGGCAGAATGCCATAGTTTGCAGTTCTGGCAGGAGGCCTGTAGGGAGTATTGGGAGAACTTTGAGGAGAAAGAGAATGTGGCAATGGTTGAACTTCTGGAGGGGTTGGAGGCACAGGAAGCTGAGAAGAAGGAACTGGCTGTGGAACATATCTTGGATTTAGCACAGGAGGACTTAAGTGCAGATTTGTAAAGGAGAGGTATTATCTTTAACAATATTCCTCATGAACAGTACAACTAACATTTTCTCTCTCAATGTGAATGGCCTTCAGGGAACTGGGTGGCATAAGAACATTTTTACATAGCTAAAGAGATTGGAGGCTGATCTCTTTTTACTGCAGGATGTATGGTGTGAGGATGAGGATGATTGGGTAGAATGGACTAAGGAATGGGGTGGGGCTACCACTTGGTTTGGAAAGGTAGTGATTCTGGTAAAGAAGGGTAGAGGAGATTTGGAGGGAATCAAGAGCTGGGGAGATCACTTGGTCTGGGGTGAATGGCACTGGCCAGGGTGGGAATCAGTAAGGGTGGGCTCTTGCTAATGCCCAGTGGCTAGGGGAGAGAGGATTGTATGGATTAAGGAGCTACTGGAGGAGGGCATTCTCTTGGAGGAAGGGGTCGATGTTCTTGGTGGTGATTTTAACATGGTTCAAGATTTGCAGCTGGATAGAACTGATGGAGGGAGGAATACCAGTAGGAGGAGTGGCAGTCTAGATGCATGGGAGGAGGTGGAAAACCTTAGCTCCTTAGGGGATATGGACCGAACATAGTGGGGCAACTCCAGGGTCTACAAGCACTGAGTGAATGGCCTAGAGACAAGGATTGACTGGATTCTAACAGCTGAATATTGGGGTGCTGATGTCTGAAAGACTTTGGTGGTGGTGTGGTGCCCATGGTCTGATCACTGGGGACTGTTTGGGCAGAGGCAGTTTGGGGGGAGTGGAGATGGACCCAGACATTAGCATCTTAACTCCTCCCTGCTGAATAAGAAGGAGTTGTGGGATTCATGGGTAGAGAACATCCAGGCAATGCACTCCTTTCTCCACTACCTTACTGGTCACAAGGTTTGGTAAGCAATCTTCCAAGTCCCCTTTCCCTTATTATTACCCCCTCTACCTCGGGTTAGTTTGCTGTGCCTGCAGGGGCATGGTGGAAGGAGGGCAATGGTGATGAGTTGCCCCTTTATTGGTGTCGGATCAGTGCTTCCTCCACTTTTTCATGGATTCTGGTACCTTCGGCTGTATCTGGGGTATACCTGTTTTGGTGTGGCACCTTCCTTTTACCGTCACCAACAAGGAGTCATCTCAGTATGTCTCGGGCTACATAGGGAGTCAGCCGACCTTGGGCATCAAGTGCTCAGTATAGGTTACCTGCAGGTCTTCAGTGCCTATGGTGGGGCCCTCTGGCTTTGGCGAGCTTCCCAGTGAGCATAGTTCTGACATAGATGACTGTTTTTCGGGTGATGTCAGGATGAGAGGGGAGATGGCCATCACAGATAGGAGGAAGGGCAATTATAGTGAACCAGTAGGGTACCAGGCTGGGGGTGGTCATCGGGGCTGGGGCAGGTGCTGCTTCGGTGGGGCCTTTTGATTGGTATGGCGTGGTTAGGTGGTAGGTGTCACTATTGGCTTCTTTTGGTGGTCAGCGGGGTTGGGCCCCAGTCGTCAGGGGGGGTCAAGAGGCCCAAGGCTACCTATTTCAGGCATCTTGGCTGCACTTAACTGGAACCGGGAGCTGATATGGCAACGTGATTGAGGCCCACAGGCTTGAGTAGTGGGGTATTGGAGGTTTCCTCCCATCTCACGTGTAAGTCCTTTACTCACCTCAACTGGGAGAACCAGGCCCTACCCACTGTGTTGTACTTTGATGAGGGTTTTTCTTTGTCTGTCATTCTCTTTGGGGTGGTAGGGGCTATTCTATTCGGCTCGGGCGTGACCTTGTACATACATTGGGTTCTTGGGCATGTGCTTTCAGTCATTGATGTATGGTTGGGTTTCCCCTGGTAGTAGGGAGAGCATGGTGCGCAGAATGAGGTGTGGGTCTACATTGGCCCTGCTATGCCTAGCATGGTCGAGCTGCTGGACAATAGCTAGCCTAGGTTAATGGGGGGGCAGTGCTTGGTGGGTGGTGGGGGAGGGTTTTGGCCTATATAGTCTA
>RBNI01005696.1:0-12241 GCA_003990745.1 Jimgerdemannia flammicorona
CGTCTTGCCCGTTTTGCCCGTCTTGCCCGTTTTGCCCATTTTGCCTGTTTTGCCCATCTTGCCCATGTCGTTTTGCCCGTTTTGCCCGTCTTGCCCATGTCGCCTGTCTTGCCGTCTTGCCCGTCTTGTCTGTCTTGCCCGTGTTACCCGTCTTGCTCATCTTGCCCGTCTTGCCTGTCTTGCCCATCTTGCCCGTCTTGTCCGTCGTTTTGCCCATTTTGCCCGTCTTGCCCATGTCGCCCATCTTGTCTTGCCCATGTTGCCCATCTTGCCCATTTTGCCAGTCTTGCTCTGTCAATTTGCCCATTTTGCCCATCTTGCCCATGTCGCCCGTCTTGCCATCTTGCCCGTGTTGCCCATCTTGCCCATTTTGCCGGTCTTGCCCATGTTGTTTTACCCGTTTTGCCTGTCTTGCCCATGTCGCCCATCTTGCCCATATCACCCATCTTGCCATCTTGCCCGTGTTGCCCATCTTGCCCGTTTTGCCCATCTTGCCCCGAAATTCTTGAAATCCTTGTAACTTGCTGAAACTAGAAGCTATGGCTACGCTGAAAAGACCAGGTGGGACTCCTATACCTTAGGGATGAGGTACACCTGTCAGCGCTCCTTGGAGCCTATATTTGTGGCCTCCAAAACTTGAGAAGCTCACCATGAGGTGGAATAAGCCTAGGTATTCTTGTAGAAGCTACTTCCAACTCTGCAAGAGATTCTGATAAAGGTTCTATTGGTGAGATTGGTGGAACTGGTATGGGGCATCTGACTGTAAAGTCTTGGATTCATGTGATAAGATCTTCTAGTTCTCATACAAGTTCTTCGAAATCTCTAGCAGGGCTGCCTGTATTATCTGGTTGATCTGATTGGGGATTTCAGGCTGTACTGCCTTCTAGTTCTGGTTGGGATCCTTCTGATACTGAGTAGTTGGCAGGTCTTGATATAATTACTTCTCTTCCTGTCTAAATGCTGGTGATATGTAACTGGTTCTCCTGTAGTGTCAGAAATTGGTATTGTATCAAATATATCCAGTTTGACTGTGGGTTCTTGTGAGCTGGAAAGTTATGTTGATTTTAAAATCTTCCCAGTTGAGCCTCCAAATGTAATGTGCCTGGCTCAATGGAGGTAAATTATAAGGTTGGGAGTTGATGTAGTTTGGCTTGAGCCCCCAGTTACTTTGTTAAAAGCAACAAAATGTTCTTGGTGTTTAGTGGTATAATAGTCAAGATCTGGATAATATGCAAGCAGTTTCCTTTTTGGGACAGATTCTTGGGTATAGTGGTAATTTGTTGTATGAGAACAGGTTTTCTTCTTGGGTCAACTGGGAATACCACAATTTGTATAGCAAGGCAATTTCCAAAAGTATGCAATTTCTGGGTGACCATCTTGGTGTGATGATCTCTGTATAGAGGGACAATCTTCTGAGTAGACAGTCTGGCAATTTAGTGGTTCTCCTTATGTGATTTCTGCATTATGATCTCTGTATAGCATGATAGGTTTCTTATGCAGACATTCTGATAATTTGGTAGATAACTCGATTTGGCTCATTGGGAATGGCAAAATAACTCAGGTGATGTGGATGACTCGAATGTCACAGATTCTTCCTAAATCAGTAAGCTTTTGGGAATAATAACTCGGGTGGTGTGGATTCTTCTGAATCAGCAGCTTCAACCGGGAATACTACTGATGTAGATTCTTCCTGAATCAGCAGGTTTCTTGGAAAGGGTCTCTTAGCAAAGTTGTATTAAAGACTGGCTTTGTTTGCATAAATAGATCACTGTGAAGTTGCATCAGAAACTGGCTTGAGCAAGGTGGCTTTCTCTTAGGCAGAAATCTTCAGGCTTATCTGGCAAGTGAACCAATAGTTCCAAAGGTGGTGAAGTTCTTCTTTGAACTTGGTGACAAATCTTCAAGCTTTGTATCAGAAAGTGGACTGGAGTGGAAAGAGAACCAATATTCAATCTTTTGAGGCTTTTTTGGTATTTGTATTTCAGACTGAGGTTTATTCACTCTTATCTCTGGGATATTTTATATATTGTAGTTGCTATCTGGTTGCTATTTAGCTAACTATAGAATACTATTTATAGAGTGACATTCGCTGTTAGAGTGACAGCCACTGTCAGGGTGACAGCCACTGTCATGGTTTTTCCTTTCTTTAGCTATCTGGGTTATTTATACAATTTCCGCAGCAATGATTGCTGGTTACTATGCTGTGCTAATGTTCATATCATCTGGCTAAGTTTTTAGGTGCTGTGTTTTTATAGATTGTCATACTATATATTCTAAGATTTACTAGTTAGTAATCAGATTATAACTATAATTATATAAAATACCCCAGAGATAAGAGTATATAAACCTCAGTTCAAAAGGTTTATAAGTAAAAGCCAATTGTTTTGTATACTTGGAAGAAATACCTGCCAAAAGCCTCTTGATCTAGAAAGAATTATAATACTTAGAAGATATATCTGCTAATGAGTTTCTATTAAGAAGTTGTGAGAGAAGTAGAAGAAGAAAAAGGGATACTAGATACTATAGAGGGGACAAGGGGAATAATCTGAAGTCAGTATCAAAGATGTAAAATATGTAAAAAAAAGAGTAAAAAGGATGAGTAAAAAAAAGGAAAGAAATTGTATCAGCTATTTATTACTATATAAAAGTATAGTTTTATATACAAAAACAATATCCCAAAAAGGAACAATGTACCATAATATAGAGTTAACCATATTAGAAACCAAATATAACATAAAGAGCCAATCTCAGAGTGGGAATAAAAATCAAAACCAAATAAATCCAAATTAAGATTAAAAAATATCTATAGACCTCAGAATGATGAGCAAGAGTATGAGGTAGAAGTTGATCAAAGAGTGCTGTAGTGAGCCTGAGGCAAAGCCAAGTGGCTGAAGAAAGTAAAGGAGAGTGAAGTAAAGACTAAATGCCCTAGAGCAAATATATGTAAGACTCTAGAGGAGACAAAGATGTTTTATAATCTTCTTTAGCAGAGCTAGAGATATCTGAAGGTATTGAAAATACAAAATAAGAGTAATATATTAGAGAAGAAATAGAGAGAAGATGTGATCTAACAATAAGTAAGTATTGAAAAAGAGATGACAGTCTATGGTATAAAAGCAAAGAGTGCAAGATAGCATCAGGGTATTGTACATATAGCTCAGCATGCTTGATCAAATAGTATAATGAGAATTGAGAGAGAGAAAGAAGAGAGAGTATAGAGTGGATAAGGCGAGAGATGAGAGAGAGAGAAGAGAGAGTAGATAAAAGAGAGAAAGAAGAGAGAGTAGATAAAAGAGAGAGAGAAGAGAGAAGTATATAGCAGACTATTCAATAGATACAAGCAGATCATGAATGATAGAAATAGAGTAAGTATACCAATAGTCCAAAAAATTACTGAGAACATGAACAGCTAACACTCAGTCAGAATGATAGAAATAGTATATAAAGTAAGATATCAAACTCTCTATAAGTATTTATGAAGAGTGTAATAGAGATAATTTAAATAATTATAAGAGAACTGTTAGGAATATGGAAAAAGAGAATAATTAATAGTTTAGAAAGGAGAAATAGAAATAGAAGGATCCAAAAAGAAAATACTAATCAACTTAAGCACTCAGATAATAGAATGATATAGAGAATAGATGCTATAGAATATGTTAGAGATATTAAGACCAGAAATAGTAAAGACAATAAAGTTCTCAATGTAATGATAGAAGAAGATATCACCAGTCTGAAAAGTGAAAATTTGTAGTAAAGAAGAATTATATAACACATAAAGCTCTTGGGTTAAGCCAACAAGATTGGCAAGAGTTTGGGTATAATTTATTTCAATAGTAATATCAGAAATCTGATAATGAGAGCCAAGGATCAACTTGAAGTAGTTGGAGCAGTAGACAAGGAGCATGAGCTTAATAATTGAGGCCAAAAAAATGAGAAAAACTAAAAGATAAACAATAGAACTAAGAGAGTATAGGCAATTATCAATTTCATCAAAATGCATAATAGTATAGAAGAAAAAAAAAATTAATAGAGGTCAAATGTAAAAATTAAATAATAGATATAATAGTGGAATAAAAAAGAATGAGCTCTTGAATATTATAAAGAATAGTGTACTCAGGTCTAAGATAATATTGAAGATATATAATTCAAAAGGAGAAAAAATGAGATAACTATTTTGAAATATCAGTTGTTAGTGAGCAAAATGTAGTTATAATGGGACACTAAGCCAAAACAGACTTATAAACTTTAGGAAGAGTATAAAAAACTGAGAGGTGAATATCTGATGAGAATAAAATATCTGAGAAGAAAGTAAAAATAGATAGTATAAATGGAAAATCTAAGAGTAAGGCTGTATAAGCCAATTTAACTCAAAGAAGAGAAAGAACTTGATTCAATCCAAGAGTATATAATTTGTAAGCTGAGATATAGAAGAGAGCAGAAAGGCCAATAAAATAGAGTGATCAATAAATGAGAGCAAAACCTTGATTTTTATCAATAATTATGAGCAATTGAGTAGACAAATGCTTGACTGATTTAAGTATAGTATATATAGTATAGTCTGAAACAAAGCAAGAGCAAGTGTATCTAGAAATAGTCAGCAAGCAAGCCATATCAAGAAATATATAGTTTGAAGAGATATGAAACAAAATAGCATAAGGGCATCTTAGTATAACCTTCAAAGAAAATGACAATAATAAGAGTGCAATGAAAATACTGAAGATGAGATAGTTCAACAAAGGAAAATTAAGAGTGAGTTACTGGAAAGTCAAAATAAGGGCTCAAAGAAAGTATAAAAACTTGAAGTAGAGAAAGAGAGCAGTTAGCTCAAGAGAAATAGAGAGCAAAAAAGCCCTAGATATGAAAATTTGAGATAAGTAAATGAAAAAGGTGAAGGGAGAACAATAGAACAACCACCTTTCTTAGCTACCATTCACGTTACACACACTTTTACAACACACTTTCAAGTTGTTTATTGGAGAAAGGTACTAAGGCAATAGCAAACAGCAAGCAATCTGGGGTGCATACTAGACAGGGCAGCCCTAGCATGTTTGACTGGCAGTAGGTGGAGAGAGGTCCTGGCCTGGGGGGGGGCAAGAGGGGGCTATTAGCAGGAGGACAAGAATGGGGAGGAGGCAGCAGTGAAGAACAGGGGTCTGGGAGGGCAAGCTTTGTAGAGATAGTGAAGGGGAGGCAGCAGTTGTCTGGGTTGGAGGGATGGCTAAGGAAAGGCAACGAGATAGAGAAGACAGCAGTTCACAGGGGAGTAGCCCTTAGTGGTGAGGGCAGTGGAGCTGGGGGAGTAGTGGCTGGGGGGAGTATGATGGCTGATGGTAATGGGACTGCCAATCTGGAAAAAAATCCAGATATGACTGCTGATGACATGACTGAGTGACTAGGGCTTGGAAGGTAAGGAGATTTGGCAGATAGTATAATAGGTCTAGCAGTGGCTCTGTTACTCAAGAAATCAATCTTGGTGTTTGTAGTGACATTGTACTTCTGAGGCCTGGCAGTGATAGCGAAAATGATGCTGGGACTTATCGCTAAGCAGGTGGCTGGAGCAGTATCTGTAAAGTTCCTGAAGGGATTGGAGGGAGTGGAGGTGGGCTTTGAGGAGGCCGAGCCTTTGGAGGAAGCACTGAAGGTTGGATTGATAGTTGGGGAGGTGGTGTGTTCTGATGGCATACTGCCTGAAATGAGACCCCAGGGTGGTCCAACTGCTGGTGAAAGGAGTGCCCATAGTGATGGCAGTGGAGACAAGAAGGAGAGTTGAGGAGGTTATGGCAGAGTATAGAGAGGTGGTGGATATCGGATTCAGAGTCTGGGAAGAGACCTTGCTCAGGACTGGAGATGTGGATGTGAGTATTTGGCTAGCAGGGAAAGAAGCTACTGAGAAGGCAAGAGACTGGCCTTCAGGGATGGTCTGGGGGGTGATCTTGTATAAGGTGACAAGGGTGAAGGGGAGTGAGGAGGAGGAGGACTTGCTGGAGACACTGGAAGAGCTGAGTAGAGTGGTAGAGTAGTAGGTGAAGGCTTGGAAAGCTTTTGTAGAGTCAACACACTTGAAGGTGGTGGATGGGAAGCAGATTCAAGTGGACAAGGGGCAATGGGAAAAAGCTCAGGGACATAAGCATCAGAAGGAGGTGCTGGCTAAGATAGAAGGTCAACCACAGAAGGAGGTGGTGGAATGATGGAAATGGGGGGTGCCAAAGAGAGTGTCTGGGCCAGCGAGGATGGTGGGAGTACAGAGAAGGGGACAGGAGAGGACAGGAAAGCAGCTGGCAATGACCCATATGCTGATGGTACTTTTGAGATCTGGGAAGAGGACTGGGAAGGATCGCATACCCCTACTCCTCTTATCAGGCAAGATCTGGCTTCACAAAGTAGGGTGGGAGAGGATGTGCCAATGAAGGGGACCCAGTGAGTACAATTTGGAGTTCCTGAGGTAGCAAATGGGAGACAGGTAGTGGCAGTTGGAGAGGAGGAACTAGTGGATATCCTGGAGGTGTAGGATAAGTCTGCAAGTGCTGGGCTGACATCATGATGTTGGATGGTGGAAGACTGGTGACTCCTGGGGGAAAGGAGGTAGGAAACCTACTTTGGATGTGCAGGATGATGAATAACCTAGCAGCTGAAGAGTTGGGGGAGGTGGACTTGAGAGTAATGAGCAATGAGCATTGGGTACAGATCCTCCAAAGAGATGGTGTAGAGTTGGCATTAAAGGCAGAGATCCTTGTAGTATATCTGGAGAAGGAAGGGTATGAGGTGGATAAGGAGTGGGAGGCAGAGCTAGTAGGGGTTGCCAGTGAGAGGGCCAAATACTGTTGGGCCAAGTGATATAGATTGTAGCTCTGGCAGGAGGCCTGCCTGGAGTACTGAGAAGAGTTTGAGGAGAAGACAGATGGGGAGATGAATGAGCTATTGGCTGAATTGGAGGCTCAGAGGGCCAAAGAGGCAGCAGTGACTGTGGAACATAATCTGGATTTGGCACAGGAGAAGATGACAATGGAGCAGTAGAGAAGGACTTAATAACATATCATATTTCATTATGAATAGTACAACCAACATTTTTTCTTTGAATGTGAATGGGTTGTGGAGTGCTTATTGATATAGGAACATTTTTACTTGGCTGAAGAGATTGGAGGCCGATCTCTTCCTCTTGCAGAATATCAGGTATAAAGATAATTTGGATAGATTGGAATGGATAAAGGAATGGGGAGGTGATGCAGTTTAGAAGAGAAAGGTTGGGATTCTGGTATAGAAAGGCAGAGGGGAGATAAGGGATATACAGGGCTGGGGGGATAGATTGGTCTGGGGTGAGTGGATATGTACAGAATGGGAGCCAGTTATGATGGGCTCCTGTTACTGCTCTGCTATATGGGGTGAGCATGTGGATTGAGTGAAGGGACTCCAGGAGAGTGGGATCCTCACAGAGACTTGGGTGGATATGCTTGGTGGAGACTTCAATATGGTCCAGAATGTACTATTAGATAGAACAGATGGAGGACAGGGAGCTGAGGGTCAGAGTGGTGGACTGGCAGTATGGGAGAAAGTAGAAAGGCTGAGTGCTCTGGTGGATGTGGGTAGGGAGTGCTGGGGGGATAGAAGGATATACATGCATTGGGCAGAGGGTTTGGGGATGAGAATTGATTAGATTCTGATGGCCAGTTGCTGGGGTTTGGATGTTTGGAAGTCACTAGAGGTGGAATAGTGTCCTTGGTCAGATCATTGGGGGCTTTTAGGACAGGAGTATTTTGGGGGGAGTGGAGATGGGCCTGGACATTGGTGCCTCAATTCCTCCCTATTAGATGATAAGATCTGGTGGAATGAGTGAGCTGTGGACATTCAACTGAGGGTAGAGTGCTAGAGACAGAAAGGTGCCCCAGTTGGTGTTCAGTGGATGCAGATAAAAGAGATGGCCAGGACCTACTGGAGTGAGGCTGGCAAAGAGGCTGGGAAACAGAGGAGGCAATGGGTGAGATGGGCTTCTAGTAGACTGTCTAGCCTCTTAGAGGATTGGGCAAGACTGGCAACTTTGGAGGGAGAGGAGAATTGGAGATTAATGATGGCAAAAATGGAGGTTAGTGAACTACAACAGGTATTGTGGGAGGAGGAAGAGGCAAGGGTGCAGGGTTTGATGGCATAGTTCTGTTGGCAGGGTTTGGAAGAAGGAGAGAGACCCTCAAAGTATCTCATGAGAGCCCTTCAGGCAAGAAGGGTACAGCAAAGGTAGGAGGGGGTGCTTGACTCTGATGGTATACTGGTTCATAGTATACCAGATATTCTTGGATCTTTAAAGGAGCATTGGAGTGGATTGTGGAGTGAGGAGGAGGGTGGGGTGGATGCTGATGCCATTGACTGAGCATTGGAGGATTGGCACCCCCCATGAGTAGATGGGTTGGGAGACTTGGTGTTGTAGTATAAGATGAGAAGATCCACCAGGTTCTTGCTGTGATGACACCAGGTACAGTGCCTGGGGAGGATGGTTTACCCTGGGACTTCTGGAAGAAGATGGTTAGAGTCTCAGAAGTACTGGGTGAAATGATGGCATTGTGTGATTTTATTCTACAGACAGAGAGATGGGGGGGGGACAGGATCTGGGGTTGGTGACATTGCTTTACAAGAACAAAGGAAGGCAGGAGGACTGGAAGAACTGGAGGCCGATTATGCTGCTAGATATGGACAGAAAGTTGGTTACTAAAGTAGTGGTCACGAGGCTACAAAAGGTGGCCCAGCAAGTCTTGGGCATTGAGCAGAGGGGTTTTGTAGGAGGCCAGCTCATTAGGGATAGCACAGCCTGGGTACATGGAGTTATTGAAGTGGCATATGCTAGTGGACTGGATGGATGACTGGTCTTTTTGGACCAGGAGAAGGCTTATGATCGGGTGGAGCAAGTCTGGCTGGTGAAAGAATTGGATAGGACTGGAGTTCTACATCAGTTCAGATCAGCAATGGTCAGCCTACTGGAAGGGAGTAGGACTGCACTCATGTGTAATGGACATAGAGGGGTAGCATTCTCCCTAGGTAGGGGAGTGCCCCAGGGGGACCCACTGTCTCCCATTCTGTATGCCCTTTCTCTGGAACCCTTAATGGATCAAATTAGATGGAAGATAGTGGGGCTCTCCATCTTTGAAATTGGGTGGAAAGTAGAGGCCTTTGCGGATGACATGGTGATCAGCCTGGGATCAATTGCTGATGTTGAGGAGCTTAAGGAGACTGTGGAGTGGTATGAGGAGAACTCTGGGGCTAAACTTAATTGCATAAGTGTGAAACAATGGTGTTAGGCAATGGTCTGGTGGGAGGGAATTTAATGGAACAATTGTCCCTACTGGTTAGACAGTGTGGTACTTGGGTATCTATCTGTTGATATATGGGTCAGTTCTACCTAGGCTTTGGTGGGAGCAGTGGGTTGGAATCTGGGGGGAGGCCCTGCAGAGTTGGGGGGGTCACCAATTGTCTCTAGTGGGGCATGTCTCGATTTTGAACATCTACTGGCTGCCAAAGTTGTGGTATCTGGCTTATCATCTGGACTTCCCAGCCTAGGTGGTGAAGAGATTGATGAAGCTGGCCAAGGGGTAGATCTGGCCTAGAAGAAGGAGTCAGATCAGCTTGGAGGTCTTGTCCTTACCAGTGGCAAGTGGTGGACTTGGACTGGTCAACTTTCCAAAGAGGCTGCACTGCTTGAGAGCATAGTGGTTGAAGAGAGCAGTGGAGTTGAGAGGGAGAGGTTGGGTTTCCCTATTGTAGAAGGTCTGGGAGATGATGTCCTTGCCTAGAGGTTCAACTGGAGATCTCCTATCTTTGGTTAGTCTTCAGAATACTGAACAATTGCAATACAAAGGCTTCTGGTGTGGAGTGGCAGAGGGGGTGCATCATATTGGAATTCATTAGCGAGAAAATGAAGGGGAGGTGGCTTGGGACCTGGCAATATGGAGATGGGACTGAGTGTTGCTGGACAGCATTCCCTTAATCGAGTTTGACATTGGCAATAGGATAGAATGCCGAAGGGGACCAGGCCAGGATCTGTGGCCCAGTGGTTGGCAGAGAGTAGGAATTGATGAAGAGTCAGACTAGGTGGCATTTGGGCCTAGAGTGTGAAGGTGAGAAAATAGATGCTGCCAAAGTACTGGGTGACTTGGTGACACATGCTGAGGAGGAATATAATGCTCAACTACTGCTCAGATCACCTTATCGAGGGAGGTTACTTTGACTGTGAGGAGTGCCATAATGTAGAGCAGGAAGGGGGATATGTGCAGATGTCTGAACATTGACTAGGAGAGTGTGAGGTACTTAGTGACTTTTGGTAGACCATTGGGGATCATTTGGGGATAGGGTGCAGGGGAGTTGGCATGTGAGAGTAGTGAGAGAATTTGAGGGATAGACTGGTGGGGGGGGGGGGGGGAAAGGAATGGCTCACATTAGGCTGGGCTTTGGCCATCTGGGTGGGGTTGGCCAGTCACTGGCTATTTGTTTTTGAGGATGGGAGGAGACTGGACTTGGGGGTCTGGTTGCTACAATGGCATAGCCTTATGGAAGACACCTTGACAGGCTGGTGGCTTGGTTGGGGGCTGCAGGGTGGTCACTGGTATCGCTTGGTAGAGAAAATCTGTAGGCAGAGTGGGGTGAGAGTTGGAGTAGTGGGTGAGAAAGTGGTCTTTATTCAGTAGGGAGTGGGGAGGGGCTTCACTATGGTGATTGGGTAGTGAGAGGAAATACTGTAAACTTATTAATAGATGGGTAATATATAGTGGAGTCCAAGTGACTGTAATAAAAAAATGAAATAAAAAAAATAAAATAAAAGAGAGAACAATAGGAGAAACTACTCAGAGTATACCAGAAGTAATGATATGATCTGAGTTGGAATAAGTATACCTAGAGAGAACTAAGCTAGGAGTAAGTTTAAGAATAGAAGAACTTCTTCTTCCTTAGGACTTTTTTTGACAGAGGTGATATAGATGAGTAATAGTATATACCATCAGAATATCAGACCTTCTGACAGCAGATCTTGGTGGAGACCTTACACTCAGAGACATAAGTAGAGAGAGAGTGAGATCTGGAGAAGGCAGATAATATTATAGAGAAAGAGCAAAAGTATGTAGTGTAACGTGCCGGCTCAATGGAGTCAAATTACAAGGTTGGGGGTTGATGTAGTTTGGCTTGAGCCCCCAGTTACTTTGTCAAAAGCAACAAAATGTTCTAAGATTTCTCAAGGTCTTTGGTGTTTAGTGGTATAATAGTCAAGCTGGATATCTGTGAGCGATTTCCTTATTGGGACAGTTCTCTGGGTGTATCGGCGATTTATATGTCTTTTCCTTCTTGGGTCAACTGGGAATGCCACAATTTTGTATAGCGAGACAATTTCCAAAAGTATGCGATTTCTGGGTGACGGTCTTGGTGCGACGATCTCTGTGTAGCGCGACGATCTTCTTGTGCATGATGGTCTAGCAATTTAATGGTTCTCCTTCTTGGGTAGCGGGCGATCTTTGTGTAGCACGACGATCTCCTTGTGCATGACAGTCTAGCAATTTAATGGTTCTCCTTCTTGGGTAGCGGGCGATCTTTGTGTAGTGCGACAATCTGGCAATTTAGCAGTTCTCCTTATGTGGGTTTGGCGGATAGCTTGATTTGGCTCACTGGGAATCATATGGCATTGATTCTTCTTAGGCTCACTGGGAATAACGAATAACTCAGATGTCGTGGATTCTTCTGGGAATAATAACTCAGGTGGCACGGATTCGGCTTCAACTGGGAATATTACTCGGATGACACAGATTCGGCTTCAACTGGGAATACTACTTGGATGATGCGGATTCTTCCTGAATTGGTGGGCTTCTGGGAAATAACTCGGATTCTTGGCAAGTTACGTCAAAGACTGGCTTCGTTTGCACAAATGGATCACTGCGAAGTTGCGTCAAGAGACTGGCTTGTGGCAAGAATAGGCAGGCTCTCTGGGAATGCGGCGGAAGGGCAAAAGTCTTCAGGCTTATCTGGCAAGCAAACCAGTAACGCGGCCTATTCCTTAAGTGGCAGGTTTCTTCAAAAGGTGGCAAAGTTCTTCTTGAACTTAGGCGGCAAAATCAGCTTTATATCAGAAAGTGGACTGGAGTGGAAAGGGGCAAAGCTCACAATCTCCTAGTAGTGGCTGTAGAGCAGGCGTTTCTCCTAAGTGTTGCAATCCAATTCCTTTAGGATCAAGTGGCTTTTGGCAGGCATATCTCTCGAAGTGTAGTAGGCAGACTTGTCT
>RBNI01005697.1:0-12241 GCA_003990745.1 Jimgerdemannia flammicorona
ATGGTAATAACCAGTACCTTATACATCAGAAGTTTACTTTGGAACTCTGGAACTAGCAGAATATCTAGTAAACAAGAAGTGTATCAAAATGAAGTTATTAACTGGGTTTTTTTTTTTTTTTTTTTTTTTTTTTTTTTTTTTTTTTTTTTTTTTTTTTTTTTTTTTTTAACAGACTTATGTCTTATAGATTTTTATTGGAAAAGAATCTAAACTATATAGGTCAAAACCCTCTCCCACTTCCCCCTGAGCACTATACTTCTATTAAACCTAGACTAGTTATTGTCCAGCTATATCAGATATAATAGGGCCTAATGTGGCCTATATCTCATTTTGTATACTATATTCTCTCTACTACTAGAAGAGATCAACTATATGCCAATAACTGAAAGTATATATCTGAAAGCTCAATATATATATAAGGCCATGTCTGAGCTAAATAGAATAGTCTCTACCACTCTAAAAAGAATGATAGGTAAAGAAAAACTCTCATCAAAATACTTATAATAGATAGAGCCTGGTACTTCTAGATGAGATAAGTAAAGAACTTATATGTAAAATAAGAAGAGACCCCCAATACTCTACTACTCAAGTCTGCAGACCTTGATCACATTACCATATCAGCTCTCAGTTCTAGTTAAGTATAGTCAAGATGCCTGAAATAAGTAGTCTTAGGCCTTCTGACTCCTCTAATAACTGAAGCTTAATCCTATAAATTGTCAAAAGAAGTCATAAGTGATATCTATCACCTAACCACTCTGCACCAATCAGAAGGCCCTACTGATATAGTATCTGTCTTAACCCCAATAACTGCCTCTAGTCAGGTACTCTATTAATTCACTATAATTGTTCTTTCTCCTATCTATAATAACCATCTTCTCTTCTATCTTAACACCACCTGAAAATAGTTATCTATACTAGAACTATACTTACTGAGAAGCTTACCAAAGCCAGAGAGCCCCATCATAGATACCAAGAATCTACAGATAACTTATACTGAGTACTTGATACCTAAGGTCAACCAACTCTCTATATAACCTATAATATATCAGGATGATACTTTGTTGGCAATAGCAAAAGGAAGAAGATACTATACTAAAATAGATATACTCCAAATACAGCTGAAGGTACCAGAAACTACAAAAAGATAGAGAAGATATCAGTCTAATACTAATAAAGGGACAACTCATCACTATTACCTCTCTCTCACTATCTTACAATAAGTATAGCAAACCAACTAAATATAGAGAGGGTATTAGTTGTAAAAAGTAAACTTGGAAGATTGCCTACCAAACTATTGTAACTAGTAAGATAGTAGAGAAAGGAGTATTACTAGCTGAGTTTGAATCTCTCTTAGATAGTTAGTCTAGTAATAGGCTCTCTATCCTATATGAGAATAGTTAGTTCTCACTAATGTATTAATATAAGTTTGAGAAATTTTAGTTAAGTATATTTAATCTTATACATATAACTTAAGAACTCAATAAAGATATTAATTCTTAATAAGAAAGAGATAATAATTTCATAGTCATATTTTAGTTTTAGTAATTTTTTTCATCTTTTCTCTAGTCTTTTTTTATCTTTTCTTAAATATTCTATATAGATATATATAATGATTTATTATATCCTTCTCTTCTTTGCTTAAGCCTACTCATTAGACTTAGTACTAAACTCTAGATATTTATATATCAAATTGACAAACAATATACTAGACTACTTAAAAAATAATTTTGCTTTATTATTTATTACTCAAATTGACAATGTTCTCAGAGAATACTCTACAAAGATGATCAAGAACTTGGATCAGATGTAGAAAAGGACATAAAGTCTTTTGGTAACTATATAAGTATAGTTATCAATAAAAGGCAGACTTATTGTTTAGTAGTACTGAGAATAGCTTATTGATAAATGAGGTATTCTATCTTATAGTACTCCTTAAGTTTTTATTAATAGCAAAAAGCCTAAAAGTATTGAATCCTTCTAAGATATTATTAGACTTTATTTAGATCAGAGTCTCCAGATATTAATATATTAATAGATAGTAGTTCAGTAGAATTCCATTGATATTTAATTGCTTTAAAAATAGTAACAATATTCTTATTCTTAACTTATTCTCAGTATCATTACTGAGTACTCATATTAGAGAGTAGATTATTTATATAAAATTATTTCAGAATATTTATACTTCTTTTCACTAGGGTTATTCAGAAATATGACTGTCTTTTAGAAATTTTATTAGAATTTCTATTATACTAAATATCTATATCAGATTACTGCTTCTTCTATATTTGATAAAAGATTGTCTTCTTTTTTTTAGATAATGTAATGGTGACCCCAGAATGATGACATCAGTACAGGAGATAGCCTTTTCTTGCAAGCCACCAGATCGGAGTACAAGAAGATTATGGTATACAAGATGAGCAATGATGACCAACTGTAAGTCATTGTGACCACAGTACAAGCATCCTGAAGAATATAAAAAGGATCAAGGAACCACAGTAGCAGCAACCAACAAGAACCACTAATCCCAAAAATAGCTCAAAGACTTACCACAAATAAAATGCCTGCCATCCACCAAACCTCAAGGTCAAGGAACCACCAAGGCACCTCGGTTGAAGAAAGGATATTCCAAGACATCAGAAGAGCCATGGGGACCCACTCAAGAAGGACTCCTAGTGTCTACCTGGGCACTGCAGACCCTTATCACTTCATTCTCTACTGCCGTGAAATAGAAACAAGGATCACCATTACTACTGAATGCCTCCAAATATGGCAGAAGTACGAAATAGGAAACCTCCTCTGCCAGGAGTTCCTACAGGCCAGTACCCAAGAGCTACAAGATGCTACTCCCATGGATATATACAAAATGAGGACAGCTAAGAAGATCCATCAGATCTTCAGGCATGCACCATGGTCGATCCCCAACTTGGAGTATGTTAGAGTCTCAGATTTCAGAGACCTATCATCCCACCATATCAATGCACTAGAAGCCAGGGTGGCTACAGAAGCCCAGTCCACTATTACTCTCAATAGCAAAGAAGTAGAAGACTTCTGGCATCCTATCCTTCAGGACAACCCAGACCAATTTCTGCAAAGATTGATCTCAGTATTCTAAGGCCCAAGTATCCAGGTTAGATCTCCTCAAGACCCCACATTTGTCCCCTATTTTGTGGAAGAGAACCTCATAGACTGGAGAGCTCCAGATCTTGTTTCTGATTTTCCTGCCACTGCCGAATGTGATGACATCATCGGCGATGACATCATCCCATGTGACATACCCGAAGTATGCGAAATGCGTGACCTGCATGAAGAATTCGTGGATCTCATCTCCTTCAGTGATGATGATGATGATGAAGCCCCCATGGTCCTGAACTTTCTGCTCTAAGTTCTTTGTTACACTGGATAATGCCAGCACCAGTATTCTCATGTAATACTGGATAATACCAGCACTGGTATTCTGAGGTGATACGAAATTGTTCCAGCACTGGCATTTTGATGTGACACTGGATAATGCCAGCATCCTGAACCTGTACAACCATCAGTACTGACCTTGGAACTTAGTAGTTTTAGTTATTGGAATTTATATTTAGCTTTATATCTTAGCAACTATTGAATTATATTTTGTATAAATACCCCTCTTATTTCCTCTGAAATAAAGTCAGTTAGTTCTGGTTTCACTTATACATACTTCCTTGCAAGCAATCTAAGAGATAACAAGACAGTTAAAGATAAGAAGTTTGAGGACTATAAGATCTTGGGAAGGCACTCCAATAAGAACTTGCTTATAACAACTTGAGTTAGTCTAAAAGATACACCTTGAAGAGAATCTGGTACATTTGAAGGACTCAGTGACCACTACATAACAACTTGGTGCCCATTGGCTGGTGATTCAAGATGAATTCCTCACTTTCAAGCTGAAAAATGAACAACCCCCATAATAACTATCCTGACTACAAGAGTCACCCCTGCAAGAATTCAAGACAAGATGGAAATATACCCCCCCACATTCTATGGATATACTACTGAAGAGTCAATCCTGACCTTCATTGAAGACTTTGAACAATTTACCACTGTACAAGCCCTTAGTATGGATACTCAATTGGCCCTTCTATCAGTCAGCCTTAGAGGACCTGCCAGAGACAAGTTCAATGCAGCCACCATTGCTGGTGCTGATGCAGTCAAACTTACCAATATGAAGGTCTTCCTCAGAATAATATATTATATCAAAGAGATCAAGTAAACTCTCAAGGATCAACTCAATACTATCTGCCAGGGACTTAGTGAAGATCCCAACTCATTCTATACCTGAATCTGCCACCAGATTGTCTTGGCTGGCTATGACAATGCCCTCAAGGAACAAATAGCATATTCAATCTTCCTCAAAGGAGTTCACCCTGAAATTGCCCTAGCAATCTGGTCTACCCCAGCTGCACTGACCCTTGATCAGAAAGTGGTCTTTGCATAGAGATATTAGACTGCCAGACACTCTGCCGAATACTCAATGGAGAAAATAACTGGCATCAAGATGGAGCCATCAAAGCCAACTAGTATCTTACCTGCCACAGTCATAAATAGACAACCAACCCCACCTATCCCCAAGACAGCCAAAGCTGATCCAGTGGAAGAACTCACCAAGCAGTTTGCCAAGATGACTACACATCTTGATGATGTTATTAGAGAAGTCTGAAGTGCCAACAGGAGATCAGTGCAGAGATTTGCAGCTGCTACAGAAGAATGCAATAACATCACGTACTTTAGATGTAGAGAAGAAGGCCACTATGTAAAGAATTGCATGACCGAAATGAGATACAAAGCCCAACCAAGCAATGCTAGCAGAACCAGAGAACAAACCAATACAGTAGTCATCGAGGAGATTGGTGATACTGATGATGAAGAATACTATAAGGAGCTTGAATTCTACCCTGCTACTGAAGGTACCAGAACTCGGTCCAAGCCCTATGACAAGAAGAGCAACAGTAAGCCAGTTGGAAGACCAAAGAAGACCTCAGCTGTCACTATTCAAAGCAAAACCCAACTCGAGGAGATTGATCAAGACATGGAGTTAGACAAAGCTGCCTGCCAAATTATTGAAGGTACTACTCCAGTCTCAGGAGAAAGTGAAAGCAAGAAGGAACAGAAGCTGTGCAAGACTAAGATCCACCAGTATGACATCTACAAGAACCTCAAGGAACAGAAGGTCAATACTACCTTTGGACAGCTAGCTAAAGTCCCTGCCTTCAGACAGCAGTTGAGAGTAGGACTTGCAACTACTGCTAAGAATCAAGAGTACAAGATTGTAGAAGCTCACAATGCACAGAAAGAATCTAAGAACTCAGGTGAAGAATCTGAAGATCAGTACAAGACATCAGCCTATACTCCCTGCCAGATCAAAGACTATATCTTTGATACCATCATTGATACTGATGGAGGATGCCTCATGAGCAAGAAGGCAATTGACCGCCTAGATTGGGACATTGAAGAGTCCACCAAGATAGTCTATGTCACAGCAGATAGTACATGAGCTACCCCCCTTGGCAAAATCTGAGAAGTCCCCATTAAGATAGGAGGAGCTATTATCCCAGTAGATGTGATTGTTACAAGCACCACCAACTATAACATCCTCATTGGCAACTAATGGCTTCACAAGACCAAGGCCATCATTGACTTCAATGCCCAGAAGATGCAGATTAACTACAGAGGAAGAAAGGTATGAGTCTCTATCAATGTCCACAAAGGAGTCCTACCAGACATGGAGGAAGGAGATGAAGAAGACACAGAGGTCTTCATGCACTTAGTGAACAAGAACAAGAGCAAGACACCCAAGCTCACAGATGAGCAGTGGTACAACAAGATTATTGATGGCTATGCCCCTCAAGGAAGATGCCCCCATGGTACTAGGATGTACTGCTCTGAACACCTGAATGACTACTGGTCCTGTATCAGTGAAGTCAGGAAAATCTGCCAACAGAAACATGAGCAAGAAGCCACCAAAGCAAAAAGAAAAGCTGAAGAAGATGACCAGCCCCCAGAGCTTTAAGCTACAGTGATGATGAGGAGGAACAAGAATCAGACATCACTCTCAAGGTCAAAAAGTTTTACCCCAAAGCCAAGATCCCAGAATACAAGACTGAAGGAGCCATAGGAATGGACCTTGTCAGCATTCAAGATGCTACCCTCGAACCACAGACCACCACCCTACTTGGCACCGGAATTGGAGTCAAGCTGCCAGAAAACCATGCTGGAATTATCAAGACCAGGAGCAGTCTGGCCAAAAGCGAAATCTCAGTTAAAGGAGGAGTAATTGACCCTGATTACACTGGCAAGATCTTCCTCATAGTCAGAAATCACAACCACACCACCCCCTTCGAAGTCAAGAAGCATGACAGGATTGGCCAGATGCTGATCCATGAAATCAAGAAGCCCAAGATCATTGAAGCCATCGAACTCATCAAGACCAAGAGAGGAGAACAAGGCTTTGGATCTACTGGAAGAAGAGCCTATGCTGCCACCAAGATTACCGAACTTGAGTACAAAAAAGACAGACATGAATATGTCATCTCCTATACAAGCCAAGGTACTCATAGAGCAGAACAGAACTATGAGTCATACAAGCTTGAATGCTTAGCAGTAGTCTGGACAGTAGACAAGTTTCACTACTACCTAGCTGGGAAATATTTCATCATTCAAACAGACCATTCCGCTCTTGTCTGGCTATTCCACACTCTGAACCCCAAAGGAATATATGCCAGATGGATCTACAGGCTGCAAGAGTATGACTGTACTGTCAAGCACCACTCAGAAAAGACCAACACCAATGCTGATGCACTCTTGAGGACACCCTGAAACACCCCCATCAAGACCATTCAACATGAATAAGGAGCTATACTATGGATTAATCAGCTATCTTGGGCAGCGGAAGATGTTGAACCACCTCGAACCCTGGACAATCACCATCATCAACCAGACTTGGAAACAGTTTGAATTAGACAATACTATACTTAGAAAAGGAGGAAAGCTAGTAATACCTGAACACAAGAAGTATCAAGTAATGAAGGAAGTACACGAGCAAGGATACTTAGGAGGAACCAATACATATGATAAGGCAAGAAGAACCATGTAGTGGCTCAAGATGGAAGAAGACCTGTGCCAATTTGTCAAAGGGTGTGACAAGTGCCAAAAACAGAAATAAGATCAGTAAGACCAGGTACCCAGGTTATCAAGAATTGAGCCTATCCTCTTCCACTACATCGCAATAGATATCATTGGACCACTACCAGTAACACTATCAGGAAACTGCTATATTATAGTTATTATAGACCTTTTCACCAAATAGATAGAGGCAGGAGTATTACAAGAAGCCAATGCCCTCTCTATAGCCAACTTCCTGCACCAAGAAATCATCTGCCACTACAAGACACCAAAGCAAATCACAACAGACCATGGAACAGAATTTGTCAATGGATTCCATGAGATAATATATCAGAAATATAAGATCCAGCACATCAAGACCACCACATACCACCCTCAAGGAAATGGACAGATAGAAAGAACCAACAAGACCCTCAAGAACATCCTAGTGAAGATCTCAGAGACATATGAGAATTGGGATAACTATCTCCCAACCACCCTCTCTATTCTACAAGACATACGGTCACAGAGCACACATTTTACCCCAAGAGAGCTGCTCTTCAGAGAAGAAGATTCTGATGGAACCTCAGCCACAAATCTAGACCTAACTTGGAGACGGGTTGATGCAGAAATCCAGAGACTATACCAAATCAGGAAGAAGGCTGAAGATTACATCACCAAGTCACAAGTGCTGACAAGAAAGAATGTGGAAAAGAATCACAAGACCCTAGAACCCATCCGAATCAGAGAAAAGGTTCTACTATATTAAAATATGGTAGAAGCCTCATAGTTGCAAAAACTGGAGCCCAAATGGGAAGGATCCTTCTATATACAAGATATCAAGGAAACCACCTTCTAGCTTAGAAAAATCTCAGGGACCATACTACCTACCATAGTATATAGGAACAGACTCAAGAAGTACCACAAACCTATACAAGAGAAGCAAAATGTGATGACCACCCATGAGGTTCTAGTCCGTGAATCATAACAGCATGTCCTGTGACCAGCAGGCTATCTGTCTGGACTATTCTCTAAGGGATATGGCACTGGCAACTACTCATCCATGAGACTTTCAAAGTCAGAGGAGTTCGAACTGTCAACTGATTGGTAAAGATCAGAATCAGGCCCTTGCTCTATATGAAGGGAGCAACCCTTCACTATTACACCAAAATACAAAGAGAAGACACCAGTCCATAAATACCACTTTTTGACCCCTTGCCAGAGGTTATGGGATCAGCAAATTTTTCAGGACTGGACCAATGAATAAGGATGCTCAGGAAGATCCTTATTCAGGAGGAAGATATAATGGTGACTCCAGAATGATGACATCAGCACAGGAGACAGCCTTTTCTTGCAAGCTACCAGATTGGAGCACAAGAAGATTATATGGTATATGAGATGAGCAATGATAACCAACTGTGAGTCATTGTGACCACAGTACAAGCATTCTGAAGAATATAAAAAGGATCAAGGAACTACAGTAGCAGCAACCAATAAGAACCACCAATCTCAAAATAGCTCAAAGACTTACCATAAATGAAATGCCTGCCGCCCACCAAACCTCAAGGTCAAGGAACCACCAAGGCACCTCAGTTGAAGAAAGGATGTTCCAAGACATCAGAAGAGCCATGGGGACCCACTCAAGAAGGACTCCTAGTGTCTACCTGGGTACTGCAGACCCTTATCACTTCATTCTCTACTACCATGAAATGGAAATAAGGATCACCATTGCTACCGAATACCTCTGAATGTAGCAGGAGTATGAAATAGGAAACCTCCTCTGCTGGGAGTTCTCACAGGCCAGTACTCAAGAGCTACAAGATGCTACTCCCATGGACATATATGAAATGAGGACAGCTAAGAAGATCTATCAGATCTTCAGGCATGCACTATGGTCGATCCCCAACTTGGAGTATGTTAGAGTCTCAGATTTCAGAGACCTGTTATTCTGCCATATTAATACACTAGAAGCCAGGGTGGCTACAGAAGCCCAGTCCACTATCACCCTCAACAACAAAGAAGTAGAAGACTTCTGGCATCCTATCCTTCAGGACAACCCAGACCAATTCCTGTAAAGATTGATCTCAGTATTCCAAGGCTCAAGCATCCAGATTAGATCCCCTCAAGACCCCACATTTGTCCCCTATTTTGTGGAAGAGAATCTCATAGACTGGAGAGCTCCAGATCTTGTTCCCGATTTTCCCACCACTGCTGAATGTGATGACATCATCAGCGATGACGTCATCCCACATGATATACCCAAAGTATGCAAAATGCGTAACCTGCATAAAGAATTCGTGGATCTCATCTCCTTCAGTGATGATGATGATGATAAAGCCCCCATAGTCCTGAACTTTCTGCTCTAAGTTCTTTGTTACACTGGATAATGCCAGTACCAGTATTCTTATGTAACACTGAATAATGCCAACACTGGTATTCTGAGGTAACATGAAATTGTTCCAGCACCAGCATTTTGATGTGACACTGGATAATGCCAGTATCCTGAACCTGTACAATCATTAGTACCGACCCTGGAACTTAGTAGTTTTGGTTATTGGAATTTATATTTAGCTTTATATCTTAGCAACCATTGAATTATATTTTGTATAAATACCCCTCTTATTTTCTCTGAAATAAAGTCAGTCAGTTCCGGTTTCACTTACACATACTTCCTTGCAAGCAATCTAAGAGATAACAAGACAGTTAAAGATAAGAAGTTTGAAGACTATAAGACTTTGAGAAGGTACTCCAATAAGAACTTGCTTATAACAACTTAAGTTAGTCTAAGAGATATACCTTGAAGAGAATCTGGTGCATTTGAAGGACTCAGCAACTACTACGTAACAATAATAATACTTAGAATATTCTTTCTATTTTATGAAGTAGTACTAGATGGACTTAGTAGCTTATTCAAATTAGTGATCCTTATAATCTAAGATATAGTTTACTTCATATTCTGATTACTAATTGATAATTACTAAGTAATACTCTGAATAAGTTGATCTAGGTCAGATTTGAATCAGATTTAAGTTGATCCAGATCAACTTAGATGAAAAATAAGCTGATCTAGATTAATTCAAATTGAATATTGTTTTGATTTCCAAAATTAGACAATTAAATATTTATATCAATAACTTGATATATAATTATCCAATTTTAATAATTATAGTATTATTTGAAAGCTCTTAATAAGACCTTTCTAATGATACTAAGAATATTTATATATTATTAAGCTATTAAGAAAAACATTCTTTTTAAGAAATTTCCAAAATCAATAAGTTAAATAATTTTCAAAATTGGCCAAGTTAGATATTTTCCTTAATAACTTGGTAATATATAATCTAATTTCAATATTCTTAGTATTATTAAAAGACCTTATTAAGGGCTTTAAAATAACACCATAATCATCAAATTTAGATTATTATATATCAAGTTATTGATATAAACATTTAATTGTCTAATTTTGAAAATAAAACCAATATTTAATTTGAATTGATCTGGATAAGATTTAATTCAAATTAATCCAAATTTAATCTAGATTGAATTGACTTATTTAAAGTACTATTACTGAGTTTAGAGATAATATAGTTCTTTCTTTAAAGATATTTAGAATATATAACTGAAGTTGAGATATATGAAATACTGAGTAAATTCTTTCTAGTATTATCAGAAGATCTAACTTATATATAACAGATTTATATTTTTTGAGAATCTTAAATAGTCTGATGTAATGAGATCTAAGCTTCTTTTTTGAGATCTATATTGTTCAGAGTTAGGTACTAAGTACTGAGTAATACTTGTTCTTATTTTTTATAAGTAACTTCTCTTTTATTTTTATTAGTATATACTATTTGTATTCTTTATACTTTTATAAGAATATTTCATATTTGTTAGATATTACTCTATATGGTATTAGTAATTATTTATATAATTGATACTATAGTTTGAGTGGTAACTATAAGAGTTTATAGATATTGTCTATAGTTTAGATAGAATAATATTATCTTAGTACTTATACTTAAGTTATTATTGTATGTAAATTTGACTAAGGTCAGCTTTTTATCTTAATTATTTTACTTGTAACCATAATAGATACTAAGTATCTGCTTTAGAGTTTAATTGATTCTTTCTATCTAGCCATCTATCTTAGTCTAATATATAGAAAATGAGATAAGTTATAAAATATATATTATATACTCAGATAATGATCAAGAGTATATATATAAATAGTTAATTTAGATAATTTCTAATAAAATATAATATATACTATCAGATAATATATAATGGTTTTAGTTTCTTTATGAGAAAATAGCTAAGTCTGATAATATTAATAGATCTTAAATAGCTTAAAGAGATATTTATAAGTTTAAGTATTCTCAAAAGAATTTTAGGAAAAAATATTCTAAGCTTTATTCAAATAGAGAACAAGAATATTTATATAAGATCTAAAAGAAAATCTGAGAGGATCTTAGAAAAGAAGAGAAAGATTAAGAAATAGATTTTTAGCAAAGATGATTAATAGAATTCTACAATATTTCAAAAGGTTCTATAATTAGCTAAGATGAGATACTTAGTGCTAAGAAAAGATAAGAATGTTTTAGTAATATCTTGATATCAAGAGAAGATTTCTAAATATTTAGAAGGTACTGGAATATAAGTCTCTGGAAATTCTGATAGAAATTCTGACAGAAATTCCTATAGAAATTTTTAGACTAATAATCATAGTCACTCAAAGTAGTATAACTATATATAGATATATTCAGTATACTATATTTAGTCATAGCCTTCAACAGAGACTCTGGCCAAGAGCTACTTCATATATTTATACTGTATATTAGTTGAGTACTTTAGCTTTTTATAGTATATCAAATTTATAAAAATTAAAAGTTATATAATAGTTAAGAGTATAGGCAGTTTTATTTCATGAGATTTGTCTTTGATAGACATACAATAGTCAAGGAGAGAAGATCAAAGATCAGATATAACTTTATAGACAATCAGTTCAAATTAAAATATATATTATTAGGTACAATAGTACAACCTTCAATATATGCAAATTTAAGCTATATAGAGTATAATAGTTAAGAGGAAATCTAAGCTAAGCAAAAAAAACACC
>RBNI01005698.1:0-12240 GCA_003990745.1 Jimgerdemannia flammicorona
CTCCCCCTTCAATTACCCCCTGCCTGAGCACCATCTGACCACCCACAACCTGAATTCTTCCACCACTCTTCTGAGAGATATGCCCCACCAGCCCCTGGCGTCACCCTCCCCCCAGCCCCCAGCCTTGCCACCACCCATTCAAAATGTCCAAAAGTAACCATTCCCAATGGGCCAACTTGTCCCCATCCCCAACCTGCTGTCCTTCTTCAAAGACACTAGCCCAATGTCCAGCCAACCCAACCCAGATCGCCAAGGCCCACCCAAGGGTCAGCCACTCATCCCCAACTCCCCCCATCAGCCGACGGCGGAGCTCTCCCCACCTCCCCCCTCCCTCTCCCTCCAGAACCCCCTGCCCTATCCGGCACCTAATACCCCTCCAGTACTCTTCCAGTACCTCACACTCCCCAAGCCAATGTTCAGGCGTCTGTGCCACTCCTCCCTCCTGACCAACATTGAAACATTTCTCGCACTCGAACGTGCCACCGTCCACCAAGTGCCCAGACCGATAGTTTAACATCACATTCCTCCGCAAGACACGCCACCACACCAGCCAGAACTTGGGGGGCAGCCACTGCCTCACTCTTTTGCTCCAGAGCCAGATTCCATTCCAGTCCCACTTCTCGCCGATTCTAACTCTCTGCCATACTTCAGGCCACAGGTCTGCACCTAGGCCATGCAGACACTCCAGGCCCTCTCTAAGCTTAAAGTTCTCTACCAGGACACCACCGAGCAACAACCTGTCCCACCTCCACATCTGTGGTCCCCAATCCTCCTCTGCCTCCTCACCTCTCCACCAAAGTCCAATCTTCTTCGCGCTATCCACCACCCCCCACCAGAAGCCCGTAAACCGCACCCTCCTGCTCCCCTCCATGGCCACCATCGCGAGCAGATCACTCGTATCACCGCATGGGGAGTACCAAACCTCCCACAATCTCTGCATGAGTGGCACCCACTCCCGACCACGAAGCTCGCTAGCTCTTCACAGCCACCAAGCTCTAAGGCATAGGAGCTGCTTAGGAAAGTCCACTAAGCCTAGCCCACCTCTTTCCAAGGGTAGTGTGAGCACCTCCCACCTGACCTGACTCCGCCTCCCTCCCCAGATCCACGACCTCACCATCTTCAACAGCCCCTTGACCACTCATGGTGGAAAATCCAGATGATAACCAACATACCAAAGCTTGGGCATCCAGTACACGTTCAGTACCATCACCCTTCCAGCCAGGGACATATGTCGGCCTCCCCAGCACAGCAGAACATTTCCCCACTCTAACAATTTACGATCCCACCACACCTGGGGAAGAAGGGACCCGAACACCGAGAAGTAGATCCCCAAATATCGCACAGGTTCTCCAGCTGGTACCACTGTCCCAATGACCTCGCCACCAACAATTCCAGCACCGAGCACTAGAGTCTCACACTTGTGCCAGTTCAGCTTAGCCCCAGAGCCCCTCTCATACTATTCCACAGACCTCTGTAACTCCCCCACATCCGCCAGAGAGCCCAGCCTGACCACCATGTCATCCGCAAAGGCCCCCACCTTCCAATTAACTCCTAGAATGTCCAAACCCCCAATCCGATGCCGAATTCGATCCAGTAGAGGCTCCAGAGAAAGGGCATACAATATAGGCGACAAGGGATCCCCTTGGGGCACCCCTTGTCCCAGGGGAAAGGTCATTCCCCTATGGCCATTAACAACTAGTGCCACCTGACTGTCCTCCAAGAGGCTAATCAGCGCTCCTCGGAACCCTGGTGGGATACCAATCCATTTCAGTACCCCCCCAGCCATACCCTCTGCACTCAGTCATAAGCCTTCTCCTGGTCCAGAAACACCAACCTGCCATCAACTCCTGTTGCCTGGGCACCCTCAATCATGCCATGAACCCAAGCTGTCCCATCTCTAATCAACTGCCCACCAACAAACCCATGCTGCTCCACCCCAAGCACCTGCTGAGCGATTCCTTGTAGCCTCAACACCAAGATCTTGGTCACCAATTTGCAGTCCATATCGAGAAGCATAATTGGCCACCAGTTCTTCCAGTCCTCATGCCTCCCCTTATCCTTGTAGAGCAGGGAGACCAGCCCTAAGCGCTGTCCCCCAATCCAGACACCAGACTGAAGAACTTCACTATACATAGCAGTCATCTCCTCAAGCACCTCACTGACTCCAGCCATTTTCTGCCAAAAATCCCAGGGAAGCCCATCCTCTCCTGGGGCAGTCCCATTACTCGTCAAGGCCAAAACTCTGCAAATCTCCTCACCACATACTGGGTCCCCTAATGTCCCAAGTCCTTCTGCAGGGTTTGGAATCCAATCCCCCAGCTGCCTCTCAATGTCCATAGCATCCATCCCTCCTTCTTCCTCACTCCACAATTTCCCCCACCTGTTCCACAATAACCCCAGAATCGCCGGAGACCCCACCACCAGCTCGCCGTTCATGTCCAGAACCCCCTCCCATCGCTGCCTCACCCGTCACGCTTGCAATAACCTCGATAAAAACCTCAAAGGTCTCTCCCCTTCCTCCAGTCCCTGCCACTGCAAGCGGGCCACCATTCCCTGAAGCTTCACCTCCTCCTCCTTCCGTAATACTCCTTTAAGCTCGTCGACCTCCTGTCAGATTCGCACAATATGCCAATCAGTCACCTCCCCATCCTCCAGCACCCCTGCCCACCTCCCCATAAGTGCAGCCAGGCGACGGGAGGCCCACAGTACCCTCTGTCTTCGCTGAGTACACTTCGCTTTCCCTGCCCCCCTTCAATACCCTTGGGCAGTCACCTTCAGTCTTCTCCAATGGTCTCCAATTCCCAAGCCCTGGTCCCGCCACCAACTAATATTCCCAACCACCTCTGTCTCCCATCCCTCCCACAATGCCCTATCCTTCAACAAAGAGGAATTTAGCCGCCAATGTCCAGGCCCATCCTTGTTTCCCCCAAACCTCCCCCTACTAAGCAGCCCCCAGTGATCAGACCACGAACACTATATCACCTCCAGCACCGACCAGACATCTGCTCCCCAATACTCGGCAGTTAGAACCCAGTCAATCCTGGAACCCAGCCCTGCCGCCCAGTGGGTGTATACCCGCCGATCGGCCCAAAGGTGTCTTCCGGAGTCTACTAAAGAACACAATCACTCTATTTCCAGCCAGTCCCCCAGCCCACCACTTTCTCCCCGCACACCTCTACCACCATCAGTCCTATCCTTCTCCTTATCCCGTACCATGTTAAAGTTACCCCCTATACAATCCAAGCCAACTTCTCCCAATACACCCACCTCCTTCAATCGGCGCATCCAATCCACTCTCTCCCCTCTTTCAGCTGGGCAGTAACATGACCCAACCATTAACGAGCCCTGTCCAGGTCTCCTCCACAAACCCCACACCACCCAAGACCCCCAATGTCCAATGTCCACAATGTCCCCCAACCCTCTCCTAACGAGAATACATACTTTCCCCCTCCATACTGCCATGCCCCCCCATTCCTTAGTCCAATCCTGTAAGTCCACCTCTTCTTCATATCGAACATCCTGTAGCAAGAAGAGGTCTGCATCCAGTCCCTTGAGCCAACCAAAAATGAACTTTCTCCTATCTGCCCCCCATAACCCATTAACGTTCAACGAGAATATCCTGGTTGTACTGTTCATATGGAAGAAATGTTGAATAGACTCCCCCAACCTAATACTCCATGCTCATCTCATCTCCAGCCAGATCCAAGCACCTTTCCGCCTCCAAGTCACCCTCTACAATAGCCTGAGCATCCAGTGCCTCCAAGATTTCCTGGCATTCCACGCCATCCATGACCTCCATCTCTGACCAGTAGTCCAGGCAGACAGCGCGCCACTTCTCCAGCCCCTTCCTCGAATTCCACAAGAAAAGTGCCCTGTCACTCGCAATCTTCCGAAGCTCCACCTCCCTCTGATCATCCACCTGATATTCAACAGATTCCAAGAGGACAGCCAGGATCTCATTCCTCATCTTCCTCGGCACCTCCTCCCCTCGCAGAATGTCCTCCCAATGCCTCTCCTCCATCACCCAGAAGTCCTCACCCCCCAGCTCTTCTGCCGCCACCCCTTCTAGGGTCTTCCACATCCACTTTTCCTCATCCACTGCCTCCGCCGCACCCTGAGCGATACAGCCCCCATCCACCCCCGGGTCCATCAGCGTGCTCCTCCTCACTGACTCATCCCACTCCTCATCCGGCACGTCCATCAGCTCCTCCTCCCCCTCAGCCCCACCCGGAACACTATACTGAGGGTGTACACCTTCACCCATTTCCGCATCTACCGCCGACACACCCTTCTCCTCTATCCTCTCTCCAATCGGAGCCCCACCTTGGGCTAAATCTCCCCCCTCAGCCCAAGCGCTCTCCCTCAACCCTGTAGCACCTTCTTCCAAGCTTCCACCGGTCCTTCCCTCACCCAACCTCGTCAGCAGCTCTTTCTGTATTTTCCTCCCCTGCATCCTCTCCCAAACCCCTTTCTCCATCCAGACCCTTGTCCCGTCTACCTCCCCTACCACCATCCTGGCCTCGAACTCCTTCCAGGCCAATCTTCTCCTTGCAACCGCCCCTTCCAGATCCTCCAGCGCCTCCAATAGGTCCTCCTCCTCCTCCTGGGTCCCCTTCACCCTCACAACCTTACACTCTACTGGCCCCCACCTTAGCATCACCGGCCAGTCCCTCGACCTTCCCGTATTCTCCTTCCCAAACAGCCTCACCCTGACATCGACGTCACCAGTCTGAAGCACTGTGCCCTCCCAGACCTTGAACCCAACATCTATGATCTCACCATACTCCTTGATCGCCTCCACAACGAACTCCCTGGTCCTCTCCTTCGACACAGTTGGGAGATCCAACACTGTCAACTGCACCACCCGAGGGTCCCAGTGCATGCACTGGGCCATAGGGACCACCACCCCGCCAACCATCATCCCCTTCTCCATAGCTGCCAACAGGGCATCTTCCTCCTCAAACCCCACCTCTACCCCCTCCTTTCCCCTCAAGAACTTTACGGAGGCCGCTCCCTTAGCCTCTTGCGCCACCAGCCCCAAAATCATCCTTGCCATCACCGCTAAGCCCCGGAAGCACATAGTGACTACAAATTCCGACCTCGACTTCTTGAGTAACGGGGCTGACACCATGCCCATCATGCCATCTGCCAGGTCCCCGGGCCTCGTGCCCCCTCCCAGCCCCGCACCGCCAACCATCGTCACATCTGGATTTTTTGCCAGATCCCCAGTCACAGCCCCATCAGCAGTCACAGCCCCATCTCCAGCCCCTACTCTGGCACCCACTCTACTACCAGAGGCACCCCTAGGCACACCGCCCTGTCCTCTAGCAGCAGTTGTCGAAGCCTTCCCCAGTTCCAGCCAACCATCCAGTCCAGAAGCCATCTTCCCCATCTGGACCGTGTCAGCAAAGGTCGACCTCTCCCCTCCTCTCTGCCTCAGACCACCCCTCCCTCCGCCGCTGGCGCTTCTGCTCACCCTTGAGGCCTCCAGCATCCCCAAACCATCACCCCTCCTCCCCACCTACTGCTAGCCAAAGGCGCTGTCACCCCCCTGGCCAGTACACTCACCAGTTTGATCAATGCTGTCCATGTTGCTAGTCATCCGTCACCAAAAACGTTGGAAAAAGTGTCGCCTGAGTCTTGTGTCACCCGAATGGTACTGGTGAAAGATGCTCAATACTTCTTTCAGTATGTTTGATGCTATCATTGATACTGGTGCTGGAGGATGCCTCATGAGTAAGAAGACAATTGACTGCCTAGGCTGGGACATTGAAGAGTCCACCAAGATGGTCTATATTACAGCAGATAGTATACAAGCTACCCCTCTTGGCAAAATCTGAGAAGTCCCCATCAAGATAGAAGGAGCTACCATCCCAGTAGACATGATTGTTACAAGCACCACCAACTATGACATCCTTATTGGTAACCAATGGCTTTATAAGGCCAAGGCCATCATTGACCTCAATGCCCAGAAGATGCAGATCAACCATAGAGGAAGAAAGATATGAGTCTCTATTAATGTCTATAAAGGAGTCTTATCTGACATAGAGAAAGGAGATGAAGAGGACACAGAAGTCTTCATGTACTCAGTGAACAAGAATAAGAACAAGACACCCAAGCTCACAGATGAGCAGTAGTACAACAAGATTATCAATAGCTATGCCCCTTAAGGAAGATGCCCTCATGGTACTAGGATATACTGCTTTGAACATCTGAATGACTGCTGGTCCTGTATTAGTGAAGTCAGGAAAATCCACCAATAGAAACATAAGCAAGAAGTTGCCAAAGTAAAAAGGAAAGCCAAAGAAGATGACCAGCCCCCAGAGCTTCAAGCTGACAGTAATGATGAGGAGGAATAAGAACCAGATATCACCCTCAAGATCAAGAAGTTCTACCCTGAAGCCAAGATCTCGGAATACAAGACTGAAGGAGCCATAGAAATGGACCTTGTCAGCATTCAAGATGCTACCCTCAAACCACAGACCACTACCCTACTTGGTACTGGAATTGGAGTCAAGCTGCCAGAGAACCATGCCAGAATTATCAAGATCAGGAGCAGTCTAGCAAAAAGTGAAATCTCAGTTGAAGGAGGAGTAATTGACTCTGATTACACTGGCAAGATCTTCCTTATAGTCAGGAATCACAACTCCACCACCCTATTCAAAGTCAAGAAGCATGACAGGATTGGCCAGATGCTGATCCACAAAATCAAGAAATCCAAGATCACTGAAGCCATCAAACTCATCAAGACCAAGAGAGAAGAACAAGGCTTCAGATCTACTGAAAGAGAAGTCTATGCCACTACCAAGATTACCAAACTTGAGCACAAGAAAGACAAGGACCAAAATAAGCACACATATACTATTGGAGAAAACTTTCCCCTGGAAGAACAACTTCTCAAGATCCTATACTAGAATGAAGAAGTACTTGCTACAGACTTTAGGAATATCCACAATCAAGAACCCAAGTACTACTATGAAGTTGATACTGATGACACCAAGCCCATCTACCAGAAAGTCAGACCCATACCACCTGTCTACAGAGAATGGCTGCAAGCAGAACTCAAGGAAATAGAAGAAGCTGGAATCATCAAGCAAGTTATTAGTCTCTGGGCTTCACCCATTGTCCTCACCCCAAAGAAAGAAAGCAAGCCTGGAGAGTTTGCACCAAGACTCTACATTGACTACAGGAAGCTCAATGCCATTACCAAGAAGGATAGACAGCCCTTGCCAAATATTCAAGAAATTTTTACCACTCTTGGAAGTGAAGCCAAATACTACACTATCTTGGATCTGTTCTCAGGCTTCCATCAGATTGATCTCACTCAAGATACCAGTGAGAAATCAGCCTTCATCATATCTGATACCACCTATATCTACCTGCAAATACCATTTGGAATATGCAATGCCCCAGCAAGTTTCCAGTGAATGATTAATAGAGTCTTCAGCAATGAGATTGGAAAATGGCTCTTTGTATATGTTGATGATGTGATCATCTTCAGCAATACTGCATAGGAACATATCAATCACATACAACTAGCCCTCAAGAAGCTCAAGGAGTGGCCTTTACATCAAGCCCAAGAAATGCAAGTTTGCAGCTCAAGAGATCACCTATCTAGGACACCTCATCAACTAGACTGGAATCCACATAGACCTCATAAAGATTGAGGCTATTGCAGCCTACCTGAGACTCAGAACAACTACAGAAGTCCATGCCTTCCTTGGACTGGCCAGCTACTACAGAAGATTCATCAAAGGATACTCCAACATTATAGCATCTATCTACAAGCTACTGAAGAAGGAGACCAAATTCGAATGAACTAAGGAATATGTACCAAGAAACCTTCAATAAACTCAAGACCAGGTTGACCCAAGCACCTATCCTCAGAAGACCAGATTGGAATCTAGAATTCATCCTGCAGACAGATACAAATACTATAGGACTTGGAGCAGTCCTAGCTCAGAAGAAAGATAGATATGAATATATCATCTCCTATACAAGCTGAGGTACCTGCGGAGCAGAACAGAACTACAAGATATGCAAGCTCAAATGCTTAGCAGTAGTTTGGGCAGTAGACAAATTCTACTACTACCTAGCTGGGAAATACTTCACCATTCAAACAGACCATTCTGCTCTTGCCTGGCTATTCTATACTCTGAACCCCAAAGGAATATATGCCAGATGGATCTACAGGCTACAAGAGTATAACTATACTGTCAAGCACTACTCAGGAAGAACTAATATCAATGCTGATATACTCTCAAGAATACCTCGAAACACCCCTATTAAGATTACTCAACATGAATAAGGAGTTATACTATGGATTAATCAGCTATCTTGGGTAGCAGAAGATGCCCAACCACCTTGAACCCTGGACAATTACCATCATCAACTGGACTTGGAAACAGTTTGAACTAGACAATACTATACTCAGAAAAAGAGGAAAGCTAATAATATCTAAATACAAGAAGTATCAAGTAATGAAAGAAGTACATGAGCAAGGACATCTAGGAGGAACCAACACATATGATAAGGCAAGAAAAATATATAGTGGCCCAATATGGAAGAAGACCTGTGCCAATTTGTCAAAGGGTATGACAAGTGCCAAAAACAGAAATAAGATTAGCAAGACCAGGCACCCAGATCATCAAGAATTGAGCCTATCCCCTTCCACCACATTGCAATGGATATCGTTGGACCACTACTAGTAATACTATCAGGAAACTGCTATATTATAGTTATTGTAGATCTCTTTACCAAATGGATAGAAGCAAGAGCATTACAGAAGCCAATGCCTTCTCTATAGCTGACTTCCTGCACTGAGAAATCATCTGTCACTACAAGATACCAAAGCAAATCACAACAGACTGTGGCACAGAATTTGTCAATAGATTCCATGAGATAATGTATTAGAAATACAAGATCCAGTACATCAAGACCACTACATACCACCCTCAAGGAAATGGACAGACAGAGAGAACCAACAAGACCCTCAAGAACATCCTAGCAAAGATCTCAGAGACATATGAGAATTGGGATAACTATCTCCCAACTGCCCTCTCTGTCCTATGAGACATACAGTTACAGAGCACACACTTTACCCCAAGGGAACTGCTCTTTAGAGAAGAAGATTCTGATAGAACCTCAGCTACAAATCTAGACCTAACTTGGAGATGAGTTGATGTAGAAATCTGGAAACTATACTAAATCAGGAAAAAGGCTGAAGATTACATCATCAAGTCACAAGTGCTGATAAGAAAGAATACAGAAAAGAATTACAAGACCTTAGAACCATCCAAATCGAAGAAAAGGTCCTACTGTATCAAAATATGATAGAAGCCTCATGGTCACAAAAACTGGAGCCCAAATGGAAAGGATACTTCTATATACAAGATATCAAAGGAACTACCTTCTGGCTTAGAAAAATCTCAGGGACCATACTGTCTACCACAGTACATAGGAACAGACTCAAGAAGTACTATGAACCTATACAAGAGAAGAAAAACGTAATGACTGCCCACAAGGTTCTAGTCTGTGAATAATAACAGTATGTCTCATAACTAGCAGACTATCTGTCTGGACTATTCTCTAAGAGATATGGCACCAGCAACTACTTATCTATAAGACTTTCAAAGCCAGAGGAGTTCAAACTGTCAACTGATTGGTCAAGATCAGAATCAGGCCCTTGCTCTATATGAAGAGAGTAACTCTTCACTATTACACCAAAATACAAAGAGAAGACACTAGCCCATAAACACCACTTTTTGACCCCTTGCCAGAGGTTATGAGATCAGCAAATTTTTCAGGACTAGACCAATGAATAAGGATGCTCAAGAAGATCCTTATTCAGAAAGAAGATGTAACAGTGACCCCAGAATGATGACATCAGCACAGGAGACAGTCTTTCCTTATAAGCCACCAGATCAGAGTATAAGAAGATCATATAGCATATGAGATGAGCAATGATGACCAACTGTGAGTCATTGTGACCACAGTATGAGTATCTTGAGGAATATAAAAGAAGGATCAAGGAATTGCAGTAGCAGCAACCAACAAGACCCACTAATCCCAAAATAGTTCAAAGACTTACTACAAACAAAATACCTGCTGCTCACCAAACCTCAAGGTCAAGGAATCGCCAAGACATCTCAGTCAAAGAAAGGATGTTCTAAGACATCAGAAGAGCTATGAGGACCTGCTCAAGAAGAACTCCTAGTGTCAACCTGGATACTGGTGACCCTTATCATTATATCCTCTACTACTATGAAATGGAAACAAGGATCACCATTGCTACTAAATACCTCCAAATATGGCAGGAGTATGAAATAAGAAATCTCCTCTGCCAGAAGTTCCCACAGGTCAGCACTCAAGAGCTACAAGATGCCACTCTCATGGATATATATGAAACAAGAACAGTTAATAAGATCCATTAGATCTTCAGGCATGTACTATGGTCGATCCCCAACTTGAAGTATGTTAGAGTCTCAGATTTCAGAGACCTGTCATCCCACCATATTAATACACTAGAAGCCAGGGTAGCCATAGAAGTCCAGTCTACTATCACTCTCAATAGTGATGAAGTAGAAGACTTCTGGTATCCCATTCTCCAGGACAACCTAGATCAATTCCTGCAAGGATTGATCTCAGTATTCCAAGGTCCAAGCATCCAGGTTAGACCTCTCCAAGACCCCACATTTGTTCCCTATTTTGTGGAAGAAAATCTCATAGACTGGAGAGCTCCAGATCTCCTTGTTCTCACTGCTGCCACTGCTGAATATGATGATGTCATCAGCAATGATGTTATCCCATGTGATATATATGAAGCATACAAAGTATGTAAAATGTGCGACCTACATAATGACAATAATGAGACAAATGAGACATTTACAGACCTTATCTCCTTTGAAGACATTCTGACCTCTGATGATGAAGCCCCAATGGTCTTGAACATTCTGCTCTAATTCTGAGATAACACTGAATTGTTTCAGCACCAGCATTTTTATATAACACTGAATTGTTCCAGTACTGGCATTTTGATATAATACTGAATTGTTCCAGCACCAGTATTTTGATATAATACTGAATTATACCAGCATTCTGAACCTATACAATCATTATACCAACCCTGGAACTTAGCAGTTTTTCCTGTCCTGGCATTTTATTTTATTTATTGGAATTTATATTTAGCTTTATATATTAGCAACCATTGAATTATATTTTGTATAAATACCTCTCTTATTTCCTCTAAAATAAAGTCAGTCCATTTAGTCAACTCAGTGCAATATACACACTTCCTTGCAAGCAATCTAAGAGATAACAAGATAGTTAAAGATAAGAAGTTTGAGGATTATAAGACCTTGGGAAGGCACTCCAATAAGAACTTGCTTATAACAAACTTGAGTTAGTCTAAGAGATATATCTTGAAGAGAATCAGGCATATTTGAAGAACTCAGCGACCACTATATGATAATATATACATAGGTTGGCTTGAGTTGTAATGTACTACTGTCCATCAAGATGAAAATAAGTAGACTTCAAGATTGCATCACTAGGAGATCATAACTTGATCTTAGGAAAACTCTGGCTTATGAAATACAACTCAGACATTGATTGGTACAAGAATAAAGTCACCCTACTTCAAGATGGAGCCAACATTACAATCAAGACAGACAAGACTCAAGCAAGACCCAGATTGCAACACTATCAGCTATATAGTACAAGAAAGCACTCAAGAAGGCAATGCATGCCTTTATTGTAATGATCTACCCCAAGAAACAAAACAAGAGACTATCAGTTAATGAAAGCATCAAGTTACTGCTAGAGAAATTCAAGGGGTGGTATGGTTGCAGATGCTGTAGAGGAATGTCATGTTGAATTTCCATGCTGGGCATCTGGTAGATGGTGGCCAACTTGATTGTGAGGAGTGTTATAATGTAGGACAAGTTGGGGGATTTGTGTAAATGCCAGAACATTGGCTGGGGGAATGTGAGGTTTTGAGGGACTTTTGGATAGCTATCGGGAACCAGCTAGGTGTAGAGAGGAGGCCAGATGGAGAGAGAGATCACTGGGAGGATTTACAATCTCAACTAGTAGAAGGTGTTGGCAATGAGTGGCTCACTATAGGGTGGGTTTTAGTAGTATAGGTAAGGTTGGCTGGACATTGGCTCTTTGTTTTCGAGGAAGGGCAATAGATAGGTATGCAGGAGAAGTTGTTATGGTGTTGGGAGATTTGCTGACTAA
>RBNI01005699.1:0-12238 GCA_003990745.1 Jimgerdemannia flammicorona
TTTTTCCTATAGGCTGTAGCTCTTATTTATTCACTATCTATACATGAAATGGTCCTCATGCCACACCAGCAGCCTCCACTCCAAACACTCCCTTATCCTATCTCATTCCTTACCCTACCCCCAACCTCTTCTCTCTTGAACACTACCTCCTTTCCCATGACCTCCACCCTCCCCACACTTTTTATACAAATCCTCTCCACCAACTTTCACTGATACCCTCCCCTACTCCCCCACACCTTTTGCCATCCTGTAACATTTTAGTGTAGTTTATCTCTTTTACTTCTTTTCTTCTATTTTCTTCCTGAACACTCCATAATATTCTAGTACTTTCCGAATACTTAGTAATCCTTTCTTGGCACCGAGCTTTAGCTAGTACTTATTTAGTTAGTCCCAGAACCTCTCAGAAACTTGTGGAACTTTATTTGTCATCTTTGCCAAGAACTTTCCTCTTGGTATTTTCCTTTTATTTCTAAGATCCTTCCAGATCCTTCTTTCAGATCTTGTATAAATAGCCCCTTTGTTCACATGAATAAAGACTCAGAATATTTTCTTTCAGAAACTACAAAATCTTCCAGAACTCTGAGTATCTCTTCAAGCTACTTGGAACTTCCAGATTAGTTGCTTCCTCATTTAGAAACTAGAACTGTTATACTTGGTAGCAGTGGTTAAGTTACACCTAGCCTTATTAAGAAACCTCTCAAGAAACTAGTCACAATACCATGGACAACAATGACTAGAACCCTTCATTCAACACTTATAGTGCAGGCAATGCCTCTTACAATTATCAGCAGCAAGAAGAGGAGGAACAGCAAATTCCCACTCAGTCAACTGGGTCTATCGAAAGTCTTTTGCAAACTGCATTAGCTCAGATTGCCCAACTTCAAGAACAAATAGAGAAGAAGGAAAGCAAGGCCCCTGCTCAGTCTACACCTATATATATATTAATGTTAACACCTCTAACAGTAGTCACCATTAAGCCTCAGAAGCCCGACACCTTCAATGGTCAAAGAGGAGGACTATCTACTGATGCTTGACTTTTCCAATTGGAGCAATATGGTGAACTGACCAATTTGGAAGACCCAACAATAGTCCAATTTGCCGCCACACTCCTTCGAGGGAATGCCACAATTTGGTGGTGAAATCATATCCAGAACACTAGATACTCTGGCCGAATCAAGACCTGGGGTAAATTCTCTGATGCTATTCAAGGCCAATTCAAACCAGTCAATAGCACCAAGGCCACACGAGACTGCCTGGCAAATGTCAAACAACTCAAGTCTGTGCAAGCATACAATGCACACATTGATGATGACCTTTCTCCTGTACAATTCACATTACACAAGACTTCAAGCAACAGTTTTTGATAATACTAGGAGAAAAGATACTATCAACATGTCTTCAAGCAAGAGTTCTGATAGGCATACTGGGTTGGGGGGAGCTGGAGCATTCGGCTAGCAGAATGTGGGGAGGGGTTATGGCCTGGGGATGGGGGCCTTTGGAGGGTTGAAGAATGGTGAGGGCTCTGGAGGAGGACTGGTATTAGATGGGAATGGGGGTAGGACTGGTACCTCAAGCTTTACTGACAAGGTGAAGAGGAGTGGATGGCCAGCTGGAGACAGAGCTGGTGCTGCTGTGGGGAAGGGCAAGACAAGCCTTAGGAGAGGGGGAGGTCCTTCAGCTGGGGGTATGAGTGTAGAGTCTGGCGGTATTGTGGCTGGGGGCAGGACTGCTGATGGCAGTGTGATGGGGAATCAGGAGAAAAAAAGAGATGTAATGGCTGATGGCGGAGTGGGGCTGGGGCTACCAATTCGAAAGGGGGACCTGGCCGATGGTGTGACAGGTCTGGTGGTTGCACCATTACTCAAGAAGTCGGTTTCGGAGTTCGTGGCTACCTTATACTTCTGGAACTTGGCGGTGACAGTGAGGATGGTCCTGGGGCTTATCTCACAGCAGGTGGCTGGGGCAGTCTCAGTGAAGTTCCTGAAGGGGCTGGAGGGGGTAGAGGTGGGCTTTGAGGAGGCGGGCCCACTGGATGAGGCAATGAAGACCAGAGTGGTAGTTGGCGAAGTGGTGGTCTCTATGGTGCACTGCCTGTGGTGGGACCCCAGGGTGGTACAGCTGATAGTTAAAGGAGTACCTATGGTGACAAAGGTGGAGACTAGGAGGAGGGTGGAAGAGGTGGTGGTGGAGTATGGCAACATGGTGGACATCGGATTCCGGGTGTGGGAGGGGACAGCAATCAGAACAGGTGATGTGGATGTCCAGGTTTGGCTGGCAGAGAAGGAGGCCACTGGAAAGGTGAATGACTGGCCCTTAGTATTGATGTGGGGGGCTGTGGTCTATAGGGTGTCAAGAGTGAAGGGGAGTGAGGAGGAGGAGGAGGACTTGCTGGAGGTACTGGAGGAGTTGAGTGGTGCAGTGGAAAGGAGGGCGAAGGCCTGGAAGCTCTTTGAGGAGACAACCCATCTGGAGGTTGTGGAGGAGAAGTGTATCTGCATGGACAAGAGGCAGTGGGAGTGGGTGCAGGGATGCAGGAGGCAGAGGGAGCTACTGGTGAGTATGACAGGAGAGGTGACGAAGAAGGCTGATGGGGCTGAGGTAGCTGGGGGCATTGAAGCTAGTGTCTGGGCTAGTAAGGGAGAAGAGGAGGTGGAGGCCAGCAAGGAAGGAGCTGGGCAGGTACTGAGCAAGGACCCCTATACTGATGGCACTTTCGAGGTCTGGGAGCAGAAAATGGATGCCACTCCCCCCCCTCTTATCAGGAGGGGCCCGGTGGTGAAGAGAAGGACAACAGAGGATGTACTGATGCAGGGGGCCCAGTGAGTGCGTTTTGGAGTCCCTGATGTGGAGAATGGGGGCCAGGTGGTGGCGGTTGGCGAGGATGAGCTGGTGGACATCCCTGAGGAGGAGTGGGATGAGGCTGCCAGTGTAGGTGCTGATACCACAATGTTGGATGCAGGATGGCCAGAGACTCTGGGAGAGAAGGAGGTGGGGAACTTGCTGTGGATGAGCAAGGTGATGGATAACCTGGCGGCTGAGGCATTGGGGGAAGTAGACCTGCAGATGATGCCTGAGAAGTACTGGGCACAAATTCTGCATGGAGATGGAGTGATGGAGGCACTGGGGGTGGAGATTCTGGCAATCCTCATAGAGGAGGAGGGATATGAGGTTGATGAGGCGAGGAAGGCAGAGCTGGTGGTGGTCACAGGTGAGCAGGCAGCCTACTGTTGGGCTGAGCATCATGGTCTGCAGTTCTGGTGAGAGGCTTGTCTGGAGTATCATGAGGACTTTGAGGAGAAAGAAGATGGGGCAATGGTAGAACTTCTGAAAGGGTTGGAAGTATGGAAAGCTGGGGAAAGGGAATTAGCTGCTGAACATAACTCAGACTTGGCACAGGAGGAGTAGAATGTAGACTTGTAGAGGATGAGATCGCTTTTTCAACATTATTCCTTATGAATAGTACAACTAACATTTTCTCATTGAATGTGAATAGGTTGAGGGGATCTGGGCGGCATAAGAACATTTTTACTTGGCTCAAGAGATTGGAGGCTGATCTCTTTTTACTATAGGATGTTCGGTGTGAGAATGAGGATGATCAGGTGGAGTGGACTAGGGAATGGGGTGGGGCTACTGCTTGGTTTAGAAAAGTGGTGATTCTGGTGAGGAGGGGCAGAGGAGACTTGGAGGGGATCAGGAACTGGGGTGATCATTTGGTCTGAGGTGATGGCAGCGGCCAGGGTGGGAGCCAGTGAGGGTTGGCTCTTGCTACTGCTCTGTGGTTAGGGGCAAGAGGACTGTGTAGATTGAGGAGCTACTGGAGGAGGGTATCCTGTTAGAGGAAGGGGTTGATGTTCTCAGTGGGGACTTTAATATAGTTTGGAATCAGAGTCTAGACAGAACTGATGGAGGGAGGAGTGTAGGGGGGAGAAGTGGGGGTCTGGATATATGGGAGGAGGTGGAGAAGTTGAGTTCCTTAGGGGATATGGGCAGATCTTGGTGGGGTGACACCAGGGTCTACACACATTGGGTGAATGGCTTAGATATAAGGATTGACTGGATTCTGAAAGCCAAGTGTTGGGGTTCCAATGTTTGGAAGATGCTGGGGGTGGAGTAGTGTCCATGGTCTGATCACTGGAGACTGTTGGGGCAGGGGCAGTTTGGGGGGAGTGGAGATAGACCCAGACATTAGTACCTTAACTCCTCCCTGCTGGCTGAGAAGGGGTTGTGGGACTTGTGGGTAGAGGACATTCAGGCAAAGGTTCTTATTTGGAGGCAAGAGGGTTTGCCAGTGAGTGTCCGTTGGATAAGACTAAAAGAGGCGACAAGGGTCTATTGGGGAGTAGCTGGTAAAGATGCTGGGAGGAGGAGGAAGGAGTGCATGAGGTGTGCTTCTAGCAGGCTGAGAAGACTATAAATGGATTGGGCAGGTTTACTTACTTCTGATGGGGTGGAGGATTGGAGGATAGAGTGGGTAAAATTGGAGATAGTGGAGCTGCAGCGGGTGTTGAGAGATGAGGAGGAGACTCATATGTGTGGTATGGCTGCTAGGCTATGGTGGCAGGGACTTGAGGAGGGTGAGAGGCCTACTAGGTACTTATCAAGACTCCTTAAAGCTAGGAGGGTGCGCCATCGGTGAGAGGGGATCTTAGATGCTGAGGGCGACATGGTGCATAGCACACAACGAATCTTAGAGGTATTGAAGGAGAGATGGCAGGGTTTGTGGAGTGAGGGAGAAGGGGGTGCTGATGGGGAGACGATAGCAGATACACTAAAAGAGTGGGGGCTGCCGCAAGTTGACGGACTGAGTGACTTGATCTTACCAGTGCAAGGAGAGGAGATCCAGAGTGTCCTTGCTGCCACTAAGCTTGGAATGGCGCCAGGGGAGGATGGGTTACTATGGAAGTTCTGGAAGAAGATAGTAAAGGTCCCTGGAATTTTGGGTGAGATGGCTGCTCTCTGTGACTATATCCTTCAGAGTGGTGAGTGGGTTGGAGAGCAAGACCTTGGACTGGTGGCCTTATTGTACAAAGACAACGGGAGGAGGGAAGATTGGAAGAATTGGAGACCAATCATGCTTCTGGATATGGACAGGAAGATGGTAACTAAGGTGATTGTCACAAGACTGCAGAAAGTTGCCCAACAGGTGCTGGGGGAGGAGCAGCGAGACTTTGTTAGAGGCAGGCTTATAAGAGATGGGACTGCATGGGTGCATGGTGTCATTGAAGGGGCCCAGGCTTGTGGTCTGGATGGAAGGTTGGTCTTTTTGGACCAGGAGAAGGCCTATGACTGCATATAGTGGGTATGGCTAGACAAGGTGTTGGATCAAATCGGTGTTCCACTAGGATTTCGGACTTCTATGTTGAATCTGCTGGAGAGTAGTCAGGTGGCGCTGATGTGTAATGGTCACTGAGGTCTGGCATTCCCCTTAGGTAGAGGAGTTCCTCAGGGGGACCCTCTGTCCCCTATTCTCTATGCTCTTTCATTAGAGCCATTGATAGATAGGATTTGCCAGAAGGTGGCAGGGCTCTCTATATATGGTATAGTGTGGAAGGTGGGGGCTTTTGCTGATAATATGGTGGTTGGACTTGGGTCTGTAGCAGACATCGAGGCACTCAAGGAGATAGTGGAATGGTATGAGGCGCACTCGGGGGCAAAGCTCAACTGGCATAAGTGTGAGACAATGGTGCTTGGAAATGGGCTAGTGGGTGGGGACATCATTGGAACAATTGTCCCTACAGGTAAGGTGGTGAGATACCTGGGCATCTTCCTTTCTGTATATGGTTCTGTCTTGCCATGAGTGTGGTGGGAGAGTAGGGTGACCATTTGGGGGGAGGCCCTTCGAGGCTGGGGAGGCCACCATATCTCTCTGGCAGGGAGAGTGTCAATTCTGAATGTATACTGGTTCCCCAAGCTGTGGTATGTGGCCTATTACCTAGACTTCCCAGCTTGGGTGGTAAAGAGGCTGACAAAGATGGCTAGAGATTGGATTTGGGCAGAGAGGAGGTCCCAGATCAGTTGGGATACTCTTGCAACACCAGTGGCCAGGGGGGGTCTTGGCCTTATCGATTTCCCTAAGAGGTTGCACTGCTTGCAAGCCTGGTGGTTGAAAAGGGCTGCTGAACTGTAGGGTGGGAGTTGGGTGCCGCTACTGCAGAAGGTGTGGGAGATGAGGACCTCTCCTTAAGGGTTCTCCAGAGATCTGCTCTCTCTGGTAGGGCTGAATGGAAGTAGGAGGCTGCAGTTTAAGGGCTTCTGGTGGAGGGTGGTAGATAGAGTCCACCAGATTGGTCTGCGCTGACAAGGCAATGAGGGGGAGGTAGTGTGGGGGTCTGATATGTGGCGATAGGATAGACTGCTCCTGGGGAGTACTCCAATTGAAACATTTAATCTTGGAGATGGGGTGGAGTGTCAGCAGGGTCTTGGCCAGGATCTTTGGTCGAGTGGCTGGCAGGTAGCAGGGATCGGTGAGGAGTGGGATTAGGTGGGTATCTGGTCTTGGAGTGCTGAGGTGCAGAGATGGCTTCCTCCCAAGTTCTGGGTGGTATGGTGGCAAATACTACAGAGGAATATCATGTTGAATTTTTACACTGGGCATCTGGTGCATGGTGGCCATTTTGATTGTGAGGAGTGTTATAATGTAGGGCAAGCTGAGGGATTTGTGCAGACACCAGAACATTGGCTGGGGGAGTGTGAGGTTTTGGGGGACTTTTGGGTAGAAATAGGGAATAGACTGGGTGTGGAGCAGAGGCCGGAGGGTGAGGGAGGCTGCTGGAAGGACTTGAGATCTCGGCTTGTGGGGGGGGTGGGTGATAGTTGGCTTACTGTAGGGTGGATGTTGGCAGTGTGGGTGGGAATGGCAGGCCATTGGCTTTTTGTATTTGAGGAGGGGCAGCAGATATAGTGCCAGGAGAAAGTATTATGGTGGGAGGAGGGTTGGGGTCCTCAGGGTAGATGCCATCGCAGTTTGGTGGCAAGGATCTGTGAGCAGAGTGGAGGGAGGGTGGAAATTGTATTAGACAAGGTGGTCTTTCATTGGAAAGGAGTAGGGGGGGGAGGGCCCCCTAGGGGGATCGGATAGGGGGTGGGATCACTATATTTATATAGGATAGATGGGCATAATAAAGGATGGGAGTCCAAGTGACTATTAAAAAAAAAAAAAAAAAAAAAAAAAAAAAAAAAAGCATATAATGTACAATTCCTGTCAATCCTACTAGAACTACCACTTGTCACTGAAGACAAGAAGCTCAACAAGTATATTCGAGGTCTCAAAGGACAAACCCAAGTTCATGTTGAACTAGAAGAACCCAAGGATCTAGATATAGTAATGAAAATTGCTGATAGATTTGGCATCATCACCTATAGTCACCACTTCAAGCAGAAGAGACCGTCTTTCAACAACAATAACAACAGCAACAACCATAGAAGGGAGGAAACCAAAGTCAGAACTGTTGGACCTGCCCCCATGGACCTAGATATCATCGATAAGAACAAGAAAGGCAAGCTTACATCTGAGGAAAAGGAGTGCCTGAAGAAGGCTAGAGCCTGCTTCTTTTGCTGTCAGCCTGGCCACATTGCAACTAAATGTCCCAAGAAAACCACCAAGCCCAAGAGGATCCTGGTCCTGTCTAAAGACACTCAAGGTAAATCCATCGAACAAGAAGTTGTACTCAATTTCATGTGAGTCAATCCCAAGGCCCAGATCTCTCAACCACAGTCAGAAGGAGCCATTGGTTTGGACCTTCAAGAGGTTCAACAAGTCACCATCCCTGCCCATGAAAGAAGGCTCATTCCAACTGGCCTTTCAGTCGAAATCCCCAAGAGACATTATGCAAGAATTGCACCAAGATCTGGCCTCAGTGTCAAGCACTCACTGGATATTAGTGTTGGAGTCATCGACCCCAACTTCCGAGAAGAAATGCAAGTCCTACTAATCAACCACAAGAACACCCCCTATACTGTCAATGAAGGTGACAGAATTGCATAGCTCACTCTGGAGCAAGCTACCCTACCAGTCATCAAAGAAGTCACCAAGATGTCCTCAACCAAGCGAGATCAGAAAGGCTTCAGCAGTACTGACAAAGTTGCAAGCATAGCCGAGAACAGAGCCAACTCAATGCTCATTTTCAAAAGTCTAGTCAAGGGACAAGAACTAGATGTCCTCATCGACAGTGGAGCTGTAGGAAACTTCATCAACAAGAACCTCATCAACAAGCTCAAGATCCTGACCAAGCCCGCTAGCAAGAATGGTGGAGTTGTCACTGTGGATGGCACTACCTTACCCATTAACTCAATTGCCACTAAACTTCCCCTCAAGATTCAGAAGTATTAGAAACATTTAGATTTCGAGGTAGCATCACTAGGAGATCATGACCTGATCCTAGGCAAACCCTGGCTTACCCGACACAACCCACAGATTGATTGGACCAAGAATGAAGTTACCCTGATTCCAGATGGAGCCAATATCATGATCAAGCCAGACAAGACTCAGACAAGAACCCCAATTGCCACCCTTTCAGCAATTCAATTCAAGAAGGCCCTCAAGAAAGCTACCTATGCCTTTGTTGCAATGATCTGACCAAAGAAAGAAGACAAGAAGCTGTCAATCAGTGAAAGCATCAAGTTACTGCTGGACAAGTACAAGGATGTCTTTCTGGACAAGCTACCTGGTCTACCACCTTTAAGAGACCATGACCATGAAATCAAGTTGATACCTGATGCAGCCATACCTAAGAAGAAGATGTATCACATATCACTACTCGAAATTGAAGCCATCAAGAAAGAACTCAATGAACTTATTGAGCGAGAAGTCATTCAGCCAAGCAAGTCACCCTTTGGCTCCCCAGTCCTATTTGTCAAGAAGAAGGATGATACTCTGTGAATGTGCATAGACTACCGAGCACTCAACAAGACCACAGTCAAGAACCACTATCTGCTACTACTCATAGATCAAATCTTTGATGCCCTCAAGAATGCAAAGTACTTCACCAAGATTGATCTTACCTCTGGGTATCACCAAATTCGAATCAAGCCAGAAGACATATCCAAGACTGCCTTCATGACACCCTTTGGACTCTACGAATTCCTAGTCATGGCCTTTGGTCTCACCAATGTGCCAGCAATCTTCCAAGATCTCATGCAAACCATCTTCAAGAATCAGCTCTATATCTTTATACTTGTGTACATTGATGACATCCTGATCTTTAGTAGTACCAAAGAAGAACACCTCAAGCACATCGAACAAGTCCTCAGGATCCTTCATGAAAACAAGCTCTACACGAAGCTCAAGAAATGTGAATTCTTCAAGAATCAAGTTGAATACCTTGGACACATTGTATCTGCCAAAGGAATTCAAGTCGACTTAAGGAAAATACAAGCCATTGAACAGTGGCCTGTACCAGCAAACCTCACTGAACTCAGGTCCTTCCTTGGTCTGACTGGATACTACTGTCAATTTGTTAAGAACTTCTCTGGTATAGCAGAATCTTTGACAAACCTCCTGCAAAAGAAACCCTACTCTGACCTCTATGTTCCCTATATCTGGGACATGTTCTGTCAACAAGTATTCCAAGAACTCAAGAACTGCCTGACCCATGCATCTGTCCTTAGAAATATAGACCCAAACCTGAAGTTCATGGTCACCACAGATGCATCCAACTTTGTCATTGGTGCAGTCATTTCTCAAGATGATGGTCAAGGACACCAACCCATTGCCTTTGAGTCAAGAAAATTGTCCCCTGCTGAACAGAAGCTAGCCACTCACAAAAAGGAACTCCTAGCAATCATGCATGCCCTCAAGACTTGGCAATACTACTTAGAAGGAGTTGAGTTCAATGTGATCACTGATCACAGGTCCCTTCAGTACATCAACACTCAACCAACCCTTTTCTGCCAACAAGCCAAGTAGAGTCAACTACTTCAGACCTTCACACCGAACATCATCTACAAGCCCAGCAAAACCCTAGTTGTACCAGATGCACTCTCAAGAAGACCTGACCTTGCTGTGATTTTACAAGTCACTGTGGCACCTGAATTCCTTAACCAGATCAAGAAGGCATATGAACAAGACTCTCTGGTTCTACAAAAGGATACCAAGGAATTCAAGAAAAAGTATATCTTCAAGGACAACCTCATGTACCATCAAGACCAAGTCTATATTCCTGCTGACCCTGAGCTACGATATAAGATCCTTCATGAACATCATGACTCCCCACTAGCCAGTCACCTTGGAATTGAGAAGACCATCAAGAACATTCAACGAGACTACTACTGGCCAAACATACTCAAGGAAATCAAGGAGTATGTTCAAAGCTGCAATCTTTGCCAAAGAAACAAGTCAAGCAACCAAGCACCTACTGGTCTTCTACAGCCATTACCAATTCCAACCAAGAAGATCAAATAAGTCACAATGGACTTTATTGTGCAACTCCCAAGAACCAAATCAGGCTATGATGCCATTGTCGTGTTTGTGGACTGTCTCACCAAGATCACAATTGCCAAGCTAACCACAACCAATGCCACTGCCCCTGAAATCACCAGAATCTTCTTCAAGACTGTCTTCCACCAATATGAACTTCTCCGAGTAATTGTCAGCAACTGCAACCCCAAGTTTACAAGTCATTTCTGGCAAGCACTCTTCAAGACCCTTGGAACTCAAATCACTATGTCCACTGCCTTCCACCCTCAAACTGATAGACAAACTGAGTGAATGAACAGAACACTTGAACAAATGCTCAGAAACTATGTGTCTTATGAGCAAGATGATTGGGACCACTACCTGACCTATGCCGAGTTTGCCTACAACAATGCCATCCAATCATCAACTGGTCTTTCCCCTTTTTAGCTACTTCACAGTCAAAACCCTGAGACCCCTGCAAGTCTAGTCTCCTTTTAGCAATCCAGTCACATACAAGTCCCCACAGCCTAGAACCTTATTGACAAAATGGATTCCCTTCTCAAGATCACCACTATGAATCTGCAAAAGGCTCAGCAACACTAAGCTAAGTATGCAGATAAGAAATGGTGTAATGTCATTTACAATATTGATGATATGGTTCTACTCAAAGCTAACAACATCAAGGCTCAATCTCAAGTTAACCGCCAGTCAGCCAAATTCCAGCTCAAGTACCTTGGACCCTTCGAGATCACTGAGCAAGTCTCTACCTGGTCTTACCGCCTCAACCTGCCAACAACTATGCATATACACCCAGTATTCCATGTGTCACAACTCAAGGCCTGGAACCAGTCACCCCCTTACCCTGATTGAATTCTGACACCATCAGCACCCATTATAGTTGAAGATCACATTGAGTATAAAGTCAAGAAAATTTTAAACAAGCAAGTCCAATACCATCGCACAGAATACCTAGTCAAGTGGGTGGGTTATCCTGAATATGATGCCACCTGGGAACCCGCCGCCAATCTCAAGAACTCTTAAGACCTTATTCAAGACTTCGAGGCAATGTGTATTGCCCAATCCCTGTATTGACTTCCATGAATAGTTGATGACATATGGCAATAACCAGTGCCTTAAGCATTGGAAGTTTACATTGGAACCCTGGAACCAGCAGTACATCTAGTATACCAAAGCATACCGAAATGCAGCTACTGGCTGGACTTGAACCCCTCTCTGATAGTTAGTCAGTTACTAGGCCCTCTGCCCTTTATAAGGATAGTCAGTCTCTACCAATGCACCGTTAAAGTTTGAAAATTTTTGGTCAAGTATATTTAGTTCTTTTTGTGTAACCTTTAGAATTCAATGCAGATATTGATTCTTAAGGAGGGGGAGATGTAACATTTTAGTGTAGTTTATCTCTTTTACTTCTTTTCTTCTATTTTCTTCCTAAATACTCTGTAATATTCTAGTACTTTCCAAATACTTAGTAATCCTTTCTTGGCACTGAGCTTTAGCTAGTACTTATTTAGTTAGTCCTGGAACCTCTTGGAAACTTGTAGAACTTTATTTGTCATCTTTGCCGAGAACTTTCCTCTTGGCATTTTCCTTTTATTTCTAAGATCCTTCCAGATCCTTCTTTCAGATCTTATATAAATAGCCCCTTTGTTCACATGAATAAAGACTTAGAATATTTTCTTCCAGAAATTACAAGATCTTCCAGAACTCTGAGTATCTTTTCGAGCTACTTAGAACTTCCAGATTAGTCGCTTCCTTATTTAGAAACTAGAACTGTTACATATCCCAACATAATATTCACCAACAACCACTCCCATCTTGCCATCTTCT
>RBNI01005700.1:0-12236 GCA_003990745.1 Jimgerdemannia flammicorona
TTTTTTACTGTCCTTGAGGAATCCTCCTTCCTTCCTTGACTAGGGTTGATGGGCATTACAATTTATGATTTTCACCTACAGAGCTATGCATTCTGGAGGGACTTTTGCAGGGAGTCTTCTGGGTCTTTTAAACCCATCTCCGTAGTTCGGGGAACGATGCAGAAGCGCCGCGGAGAAGCCCCAGAGCGTCATGTATTTATATATTTATTAATGAATGTTATATAAATGCTGTTTGATTTGAAATCAAATCAAATTGGGATTAATTCAAATCAAATTAAATTGAGGTCTGATTTGATTCAATTCAAAATTTTTATTCAAACTTTGTAATACGATTACTCAATAAAAATATGTCCAAATTTATTATGCTAGATTTGTAAGAGGGTTACTTGTTAGGGTAACCATTACATAGTTCTGGAAGAGTTTTCTGGAAGTTCTGGATATTCTGAAAGACTGTTTTCTTAAGGTCAAGATCAATTTCATATGGAGTACATCCTCTATGCTTATTGATTTCAAGATTGGGTTGACATCTCAACCAAAGTCTTTTTTTGGACTAGTTCTGGATGTTCAGGATTTTCCATATTTTAGGAAGTTCAAGAAACTAAGACTAGCTTAGTTGAATCAGCATATCACTGTAGACAATACCTAATTAGAAAATTTCATGATGGGATTAGGAGTGAGACCTAATAGAGAGTAGATTTACTTAAGAGTGATTTGTAGGTTATTAAATAGGTTTATTTGCTATTTATGATATTGCTATACTAGAAGTAGTTGTGTGAAGGGATATTGTGGGGAAGTGCTCAGGAGTTGTGTTCAGATTGTTCAGATCTGAAATTCTGAGATCTGGGGAAGAGAGTATTTATACTAGTGAGGGGCTATCTGGACTATGCTGAATATAGATATAGCACTTAGTGCCTTGCTGAGTTGGAATGTAGTCATATAGTATAAGTATAATCTGACATGTCAAGAGATCATCTGACTGCTGAGTCAGTTCATAGTTATATTATATAAGACTAATCTAACTATACTATGACTACTAAGCTATCTATAGATTTAGATACTATCTGGGTAGTCTTTGATAATATCACCATCAATGATCTCATCTCTGATGAAGTAGTCATCTAGGAAGAGTTGTTCATAGATTAATTCTCCTTGTTTGCTGAGGTAGTAATACATTGGGACTTTATTACTATCCCATAGAATAGTATCACCTGTCTCATATACTAAGTAAGATATTGATAGATGAAGGAGGGGTACATCATCTTCACTTTCATTGGATTTACTGTCTGCATATCTTCTATAAGTTATAGTACTATGAGTTGCTAGGTTGTAGTAAGCTGATAGCTGTGGTTCATATTGCTTGTACTTGGGTGGTAAAGTTGTTGGTTCAATCTCAAGGGTTGTCTAGAGGTATAGATTGTATTCTTTAGTCTCTTTATTGTAGTTGAAGTAATTGGGAGTGAATGCAGATTGGTACTTATACCAGTGATCATTATCTCAATAAGTTTTATAGGTAGTTATGAACTGTTATAAGTTTATTAGTAAGGTTAGCAGTGTGATCAGAATTGGCAGAGATCCTTGACTTGAGGTTATGTCAGTATCAGAGGAATCATTGTCAAGTCTGTTAAAAAAAAAAAAAAAAAAAAAAAAAAAAAAAAAAGAGGAATTATTGTCTTCTGCTTTGTCTTCATTGAATCAGATTATATTATAGATATCCTTCATAGCATATCTGACTTGAGGCATTTGTAGGATATGGTCATCAAGGTATGGAAAGGTTCTGTCTATAGTCTGAATATATTTGAGATACTTGTAGTTGAGTTCTTATATTATATCATCTATTTGACTATAGGACAGAGTAGTAACCATTTCAGTGGTAATAACTCAGAGATGGGAAATAACAGTACTATACTCATAGAAGAGTTCTCAATGTTTGCAAGCAATGAGTTTCTGGTGTTGAGACATTTGGGTAATATCTGTATTGTAATAGTGTTTGACTATATCTTTCAGAAGGCAGCTGATCTAGTAGTAGCTTGAGATTTGTCTAATTTGGTGGACTTCACTAAGTATGTTCAGGGCATTTTATTGGGCTTCTATGAAATAAAGGGGTGCTAAGCTATGGATATTCATGAGGGGCAGAGAGGGTATAGCTCTGTTGACAATGGTATTCCAAATATCAGCATGGATGTAGTTGTAGATCTCAGTGGTCATATTTGTGTATATGTTTAGGAGTTGGGGTTATTTGTTTAGTTTGTTGTAGTTCTCTGTTTCAATATGTCTCGATGCTCAGTATATATATATTTGGTCCTGATTGGTAAGATTTTATTTGTGTAAATCTTGTATTCTATGACTTCATGTTAACTCAGCTTTGTGTACTGTAACTTTGATTTGACTCAGCTTCATAATCTTACAGGTAATTTCCAGATTTGTTCAGGAGTCATGTGTGATTTTGGTGGCTTGTTTGGAGAGTAATATGTGATTTCAGTGGCTTAGAGGTTGTGTACTTACAACTCTCTCCTTCTTAGCTTTTGACATTCTCATCAGGGCCTTCTAATTGTTCTAGTATTGTTATACCATTTGGGAGGTCAAAAGTCTGGTAAAGTCCATTTTTCTCAAAAAGTGGTATGCTCATAGTATAGTTGCCTAATGTATTGGATTCACATGTTAAAGAATTATGTATTCAATGCTGTGTACTGGAAGTGATTCTGATATCATTCACTACTGGAGAATTTCCTTTAAGAAATCTTCTTAAATGTCTGTGCCTCATTTCCCACCAGTAGTATGAGGAGAATAGGCTTGCTTTCAGTTTTGCTATTTTTCCAGAGGATCAGTATTCTTTTGTCTTATCTTGCTGAGTTCTTGATTTTGTTCATGATAATTATAATGTTTGAAAGGGTAATATATAGTATATACTGATAGGTACTGAGTATTCAGTTTTAGTTGTTCAAGAAATCATATTCCTGAACTAAGTTGGTAGTATTCTGGAGATTGGTCTTAGGTTCCCATATTGCATCATAGATCAGGTAACCTTTCCATTTGACAAGGTACTCAGGATGGTTCTTGTGGCCATGTTTGTTGAGGATTTGTTCAACTTTATATTCTTCTTGGTCATTAATAATGACAGGTGCAGGTGGTTCTGTGGTTCAGTTTAGAAATGTATCTTGGACTTTCTGGAATAAGGGTCTAATATGACTGTCAACTTTGGAAAAGTCTTCTTCAGAGTTCTTGAGTTCTCCTTTGGATAGATGGATGGAGATGGCAAAGAGAGGGTATTTCTTGGCCAATTTCTTAAGCTATAGCTTGTTTATGTGGGTGATCTTTGGTCCAGAGTCACTAGAGCTGAGTGGGTCCTTTTTGTCTTGCAGTTTGAAGTTGTGGCATCTTTTCTTGATGATCAGAGAATGGTTTACCCAATTGATTATAGGGTTTTCTTATTTCAACCATAGGGTTCCAAGGATAATTTCATTATCAGAGAGTGGTATGATCTGGAGGATAATATGTACTCAGTAGTTACCAATTCAGAAGAGCAGATTGTAGACTTCCTTGCTAATAACATAGGAGGTTCCATTAGCTGTGGCAACTGCTTGAGTTTGTTATACTAGAGATATCAGGACCTTGAGTCTGTTGGCTGTTTCTTCATTGATGAAGTTATCTAAGATACTACTGTCTATCATAATCTTAATAGATGCTCAGTTGACAAAAGCTTGAAGTGTAAGCAGTTTGTCTGATCTAATAGTGGTGATTTTGATTGTAGGAGCTTTCCTTCTATTGGTTCTTCTTTGAGCTAGTTCATTGACACAAGAGAAGTAATCATCAATCATTCAGGAAGAGTACATTCTAATACCATGGGGACATTGGCCACTTAGTATATATCTATCTTTGATTTTCTTGTAGAATTGTTCTTCTTTATTCATAGTAAGTTAGGCTGGAGCCTTGTTTGATGAGCCAAATCCTTTGGATCCTCAGATGGTGGGTGGTAGTTCAGGGACTTCCTTGACTATCAGAGTTGACTCAATTTTCTCAAATAGGATCTGGGCAATACAGAAACCAATAGGGATCTTGAAGGGTATCTAACTATGGTTTCAGATGAGAACAATAATTTCACCTATATACATAGTCTTCATCAATGACTCCTCCTTCTACTGAGAGTCCTTTCAATGCTAGACTACTGCAACAGCATATTCTTCCAACATGTTCTTTAGAGATTTGGATGCTAATTCCTATATAGACTTGTTGACTTCTCGGTTGAGAACTATAACTTCTTCAGCTATATACAGGTCATATCTAGCTGTCTTTTGACTTCCTTTAGTTAGAGTCTTGGTAGTTTGCCTTAACTTGATAAAGTTCAGTATTCTGATAGTCAGGTTATTGAGGTAGTGTAGAGTAGTAACAGTTGCTTATGTTGCTGTTCAGGGTTTTTAGTTGGGGCAGGCACTAGCCATGTATTCTGTTTTTTGGCAATAGAAGTATACTCTACTTCTTTGAAGTTCATTCCTTTCTCCTTCAGTAAGTTTCTTGAAAGTACTCGGCTGGGTGAGTTCATGATTTCAGAGTATCCATAAGGTGGATGTTGAGAGAGCTCAGGATATTTCATGCTTGGGTTCTTCTTTCTTGGTCTAAGTTTTTTCTTTGTTGTTGAATTGTCTTCAGGGCAGAATTGGTCCAGCTGTTAGAATTTGTTTGACCATAGTCTTGATTCTTATATACTAGATACTATTGTTAGTGATTGCAACCAACTAGGTGTCCTTGCTCTTGGATTTTCCTTATAAGCCATTCAGATAGTACATCAAATAGATAGTCTACTCTTATATCATTTCATACTTTATCATTGTCAATATATCCTAGGCCAATGGTGTTCAGAAGTAACTCAAGTTTTGTATAGAAGGTTTCAAATTCTTTCTTATCATATATATCAAATTTGAGGTTATGGAGTTTGACTCAAGATTTGGCAATCATGGTTTCACTGTAGTATTGAGCAATCATGAGTTGTTTCAGTCCAGGAGCTGCAGAATAGGCTCTATATCCTGGGGCATTGTTTGCTATATTTTGGGCAACAACTACAGGTCAGGTATTCTATGTGAGGGATTTTTCAGAAAGGATTTGCCACTATTCTTCAGCAGGTCCTCAGAAGAATGTAACAACTTGACAGACATAGGCTGTAGTAGTAGCAAAGAGTTGTTCCAGAGTGTGGTCTTAATTGTTTATCAGAAGGTAGTTAGCAACTCACTCATTGGTCTATTGATTGACTTCAAAGTTGGTGTCAACTATACTAATAAAGCTTTGGACTTCTTGTGCAGTACCATTGAAGGTAGGTAGGCTTAGATTTTTGATAGGTTAGGTCTGTTCAGCTAAGACAGTAATGGTTGCTGCCATTATTACTATCTGAGCTATAAGGTTTAGAATCTGTTGGTTTGCCATATTGTTTGCTAGAGACAGTTGAACTGTCAGTAGTAGTGTTACTGGTACTACTTGAGGTACTGGTGCAGAGTGTGATGGGGTTCTTTGAGTCTGTGTAAGTTACTAGAGTAATAGTTGTGGGTCTGGAGTGAGGGCTCAATAGATAGCTATCTGTTGCTGTGTAGGTGTATTCTGTCCTGATAGAGGAGCATCTTCTTCAGTAATATATCTGTGATTGAATTTACTGAGATACTCCTCCTTCTCTTCAGCTTGGTCCCTGTATAGTTGGGTTTGCTTGGCATCGAAGTAGACAGAATCAGTAGTATATCTAATTTCAGATAGACTTAATTCAAAGTCAAGTTCTGGTTCAGTATTAGTTTCAGGTTCAAGTAGAGCTGTAGTAGGACCTGCTTCTGGTTTGGGGTCAGATTGTTGGTGAAGGGTTTCTCTTGCTTCTTTCTTAAAAATATGGTGGGCCTTGCTGTTCTGGAATTGGTAGTATAATGTAGTCTTTGTCCTGATATGGTGAAAGTCAGTAGAGTTGAGCCACTTGGCTACAGAGGCTTGAGCTTTATGAGGAACTAAGGTTATAAAGACTGCTGCTAGTTGTCCTAGATTGCTCAAATTTGTAGAGCTGACAAAACTCTTATTGAGAAGAGTAAAGAAGGCTTCTATAAGACCTTCTTTATCTTAACTTGCTGGGTATAGTGCAAGGAGTTCAGTGTATAGAGTTTTACCTATCTGCTGATTTAACTGAAGTACTTCTTTCTTCAAATGAAGTTTGTCCCACTTGTTGTAAGTGTGGAAGTCAAATTGTCCTTATATGTTAGGTTCAATTCTCTCCAGATTGTCAGATGGTTTGGGATAAATTCTAGTTTAGAGATTGGGCTTTATACCAACTTATAGGAATTCTCAGAGGGGTTTTATAGTGGGGTGAGAAAGTATCTTAAAGCAGAATTGGATTGTAAACCACTGCTACCAAGTTGTAAGAGAGTTACTTGTTAGGGTAACCATTATGTAGTTCTGGAAGAGTTTTTTAGAAGTTCTGGATATTCTGGAAGACTGTTTTCTTAAGGTCAAGATCAATTTCATATGGAGTATATCCTCTATACTTATTGATTTCAAGATCAGATTGATGTCTCAACCAAAGTCCTTTTTTGGACTAGTTCTAAATGTTCAGAATTTTCTGTATTTCAGAAAGTTCAAGAAACTAAGATTAGCTTAGTTGAATCAATATATTACTGCAGACAATACCCAATTAGGAAATTTTGTAATAGGGTTAGGAGTGAGACTTAATGGGGAGTGGATTTACTTAAGAGTAATTTGTGGGTTATTAAATAGGTTTATTTGTTATTTATAATATTGCTATACTAAGAGTAGTTGTGTGAAGAGATATTGTGGAGAAGTGCTCAGAAGTTATGTTCAGATTGTTCAGGTCTGAGATTCTGAGGTCTGGGGGAGAGGGTATTTATACTAGTGAGGGGCTATCTGAGCTATACTGAATATAGATGTAGTACTTAGTATCTTACTGAGTCAGAATACAGTCATATAGTACAAGTGTGATCTGACATGTCAAGAGATCATCTGACTGCTGAGTCAGTTTACAGTTACATCATATAAGGTTAATCTAACTATACTATAACTGTTAAGCTATTTATAGATTTAGATACTGTCTGAGTAGTCTTCAATAATATCACTATCAATGATCTCATCTCTGATGAAGTAGTCATCTAGAAAGAGTTATTCATAGATTAATTCTCCTTGTTCACTGAGATAGTAATATATTAGGACTTCATCACTATCCCATAGGATAGCATCATCTGTCTTATATGCTAGGTAAGGTGTTGGTAGATAAAGGAGAGGTGTATTATCTTCACTTTCATCAGATTCACTGTCTGCATACCTTCTATGAGTTACAGCACTATGAGTTGCTGGGTTATAGTAAGCTAGTGGCTGTAGTTCATGTTGCTCATACTTGGGTGGTAGAGTTGTTGGTTCAATCTCGAGAGTTATCTAGAGGTACAGATTGTATTTTCCAGTCTCTTCATTATAGTTGAAGTAATTAGGAGTGAATGTGGGTTGATACTTATGCCAGTGGTCATTGTCCCAATAAGTTTTATAGGTGATTATGAACTGTTGTAAGTTTATCAGCAAGGTTGACAGTATGATCAGGATTGGCAGAGATCCTTAGCTTGAGATCATATCAGCATCAGAGAGATTATTGTCTTCTGCTTCATCTTCATCAAATCAGATTATATCATAGATATCCTTCATAGTATATCTGACTTGAGACATTTGTAGAATATGGTCATTGGGATATAAGAAGGTTCTGTCTATAGTCTGAACATATTGGAGGTACTTGTGGTTAAGTTCTTATATTATGTCATCTATTTGGCCATAAGACAGAGTAGCAATCATTTTGGTAGTAGTAACTCAAAGGTGAAGAATAACAGTACTATACTTGTAGAAGAGTTCTCAATGTTTACAGGCAATGAGTTTCTGGTATTAAGACATTTGGGTAATATCTGTATTGTGATAGTGTTCAACTATATCTTCCAGAAGGTAGCTGATCTGATAGTAGCTTGAGATTTATCTGATTTGGTAGGCTTTACTCAGTATGTTCAGAACTAGAGCAAGTTGGGGATTTGTATAGATGCCAGAACATTGGCTGAGAGAGTATGAGGTTCTAGAGGACTTTTGGATAACAGTAGGAGATAGGCTGGGGGTGGAGAGAAGACCAGATGGTGAGAGAGGTCACTGGGAGGATTTGAAATCTCAGCTAGTAGGTAGTGTGGGCAATGGTTGGCTTACTGTAGAGTGGGTTTTAGCAGTATGGGTGGGTCTGGCCAGACATTGGCTCTTTGTTTTCAAGGAGAGGTAATAGATAGATGTATAGGAGAAGTTGTTAAGGTGGGAGAGATTGATGGAAGATTTTCTGATTGAGTGGTGGATAGGTTGGGGTTCCCAGGGTAGGTGCCATCACCATCTGGTGGAAGAGATCTGTGAGCTGAGTGGTAGGCAGGTGGAGATGGTATTTGACAAAGTAGTCTTTCATCAAGAGAGGGTGAGAGGGAGGGAGGGCCTCTTAGGGAGATCAGATAGGGGTGGGCACTGTATATTATATAGAGGATAGACAGGTGTATTAATAAAGGAGGAAGTCAGAGTAACTATAAAAAAAAAAAATAAAAAAAAAAAACATGTTTAGGACATTTTATCAGGCTTTCATGAAATAGAGGAGTACTAAGCTATGGATATTTATGAGGGGCAGAGGAAGTATGGCTCTATTGACAATAGTATTCCAAATATCAGTATAGATGTAGTTGTAGATCTTAGTAGTTATGTTTGTATATATATTCAGAAGTTGGGATTATTTGTTTGGTTTATTGTAGTTCTCTATTTCAATATGTCTTGGTACTCAGTATATATGTATTTGGTCCTGATTGGTAAGATTCTGTTTGTGTAAATCTTATATTCTATGACTTCATGTTGACTCAGCTTTGCATACTATGACTTCAGTTTAACTCAGCTTTGTGATCTTGCAGGTGATTTCCATATTTGTTCAGGGGTGTGTGTAATTTTGGTGGCTTGTTTGAAGGGTGATGTGTGATTTCAGTTGCTTGGAGGTTGTGTACTTATAAGATTTAGCTATAATTTAAGTAATTAAAAATTTAAAATTATAAAATTGAATCAAATTTGAATTGAAAGTACTAGTGAGAAGAGAACTTTATTTCTTGATTCTATAAAATAATAATAATTAAATATATAGTTTTTATATTTTTATAAAGTTAAAGTTATTTTATAACTTTTATTTCACAATTACAAACTCATTAATATAATTATTTTAAATAGTTTTTTATTTTTATTTTTTTTTATTATATTTATTAAAAAATTAAATAATTTATTATTAATAATATTATATTAAGTTTCTTTGAGATAACTTAATACTAAGAACTTTAGTCTTATAAAATCAAAGTTTATTAATACATTTTTTATTTTTTTAAGTAAAAAAAATTTTTTTTTTATAAAATTTATAAATTTTTATTTATTATAGTTAGGAGATTTAGTATATATAAACTAAATTACTTAAATTTAGATTAAGATATTTATATATTTATTAACTAACTAATACTATAGTATTTCTAAATAAGTTATAAAGATTATATCTATTTAAATAATATTTAGTTAAATAGTTAAATATATAATATAATATATTTATATCTAAATAATATTATAAAAATAAAAAAATCAGTTTTAGATATATTTATTAAAGATTTATAAACTCCAAAGTATTAATTATCGAAGTATATATTGTTACTAACTTAAATTATATTTTATAAATATATATATAATTTACTGTTTTTTTTATACTCAGAGCTTAAGTTTATATATATATTATATATATTATCTATATTCTGAACTATATATTTTTTGAGTTTGATAGATGTTTTAAGAATAAAATTGTCTATTTAGAAGAAAGTTATAATAGTTGATCTAAATTAAAAATAAGAATCAGAGAATAGATATTTGATCAAAATATAATTAGTAATCACTCAATCTTATAGATATAAGAAATCTTTTAGTTGTAAGATAAAAAGAGATTATAAATTAGCTATAATAACCTTATACAAATAACTCAATATATATATAAACCTCAGAGTTAAAAAGAGTTTAAGTTTCATTTTAGTAGTCTAATAATGAGATTAGATAAATATTACTTATAACTAACTCTAAGAAGTTAAGAAGATATCTCTTTCTCTTTTTTTTTTTTTTTTTTTTTTTTTTTTTTTTTTTTTTTTTTTTTTTTTTTTTTTTTTTTTTTTTTTTTTAACAGACTTGAGTCTCATGGATTTTTATTGAAAGGGAATCTAGACTATATAGGCCAAAACCCTCCCCTACCACCCATTAAGTACTGCCTCCCTATTAATCTAAGCTAACTATTGTCCAGTAGCTTGACTATGCTAGGTGTAGTAGAACCTATAGTGACCCATATCTCATTCTGTACACTATGCTCTTCCTATTATCAGGGAGAATCCAGCTATATATCAATGACCAAAAGTATACACCCAAGATCTCAATATATGTATAAGACCATATCTGAGCTGAATAGAATAGCCTCTGCCACTCTAAAGAGAATGATAGGTAAAGAAAAACTCTTATCAAAGTATATCATAGTGGATAGGATCTGGTTCTCTCAGTTGAGGTGAGTAAAGGACTTATATATGAAGTGGGTAGCCTTGGGCCCCCCAACCCCCTCCAATGACTGGGGCCCAATCTGCTGAATCACTAAAAAAAGTCAAGAGTGATACCTATCACCTAACTGCTCTATACTAATCAAAAGGCCCCACTGAAGTAGCACTTGCCCTAGCCCCAATGACTACTCCCAGCCTGGTACCCATTCTGACAACATCTGAAAAACAGTTACTTACACCAGAACCATGCTCACCAGGAAGCTCACCAAAGCCAGAGGGCTCTACCATAGGTACTAAGGACCTATAGGTAACCTACACTGGGCACTTGATGCCCAAGGTCAGCTGACTTCTTATGTAATCTATGACACACTGAGACATTACCTTGTTGGTAATAGCAAAAGGAAGAAAGTGCTACACCAAAACAGATGTACTCCAGATACAGCCAAAGGCACCAGAAACTATGAAAAAGTAGAGAAGACACTAATTGGATACTGATAAAGAGGCAACTCATCAGCTCCTTTCTCCGCTATCTTACCGGTCATAAGGTTTGGTAGGTGACCTTCCAAGTCCCCTTTCCCCTATTATTACCCCCTCTACCTCAGGTTGATTTGCTGTACCTGCAGGGGCATGGTGGGAGGAGGGCAATAGTGATGAGTTGCCCCTTTATCAGTGTCAGATCAGTACTTCCTCTACTTTTTCGTGAATTCTGGTGCCTTCAGCTGCATCTGGGGTGTACCTGTTTTGGTGTGGCGCCTTCTTCCTTTTGCCATCGCCAACAAGGAGTTGTCTCGGTATGTCTCGGGCTATGTAGGGAGTTGGCTGACCTTGGGTATCAAGTGCTCAGTGTAGGTTACCTGCAGGTCCTCGGTGCCTGTGGTGAGGCCCTCTGGCTTTGGCGAGCTTCTCGGTGAGTACGGTTCTGGCATAGGTGACTGCTTTTCAGGTGTTGTCGGGATGGGAGGGGAGATGGCCATCACAGATAGAAGAAAGGGTGATAACGGTGAACCAGTAGGGTGCCAGGCTGGGGGCAGTCATCGGGGCTGGGGCAGGTGCTGCTTCGGTGGGGCCTTTTGATTGGTACGGCACGGTTAGGTGGTAGGTGTCACTCTCAGCTTCTTTTGGTGGGTAGCAGGGTGAGGCCCCAGTTGTCAGGGGGAGTCAGAGGGCCTGAGGCTATCTATTTCAGGCGTCTTGGCTGCACTCAACTGGAACCAGGAGCTGACATAGCAATGTGATCGAGGCCCACAGGCTTGAGTAGTGGGGTATTGGGGGTTTTCTCCCGCCTCACATATAAGTCCTTTACTCACCTCAACTGGGAGAACCAGGTCCTATCTACCATGTTGTGCTTTGATGAGGGTTTTTCTTTACCTGTCATTCTCTTTGGGGTGGTAGGGGCTATTCTATTTGGCTCGGGTGTGGCCTTGTACATACATTGGGTTCTCAGGCATACGCTTTCAGTCATTAGCATATGATTGAATTTCTTCTGGTGGTAGGGAGAGCATGGTGCGCAGAATAAGGTGCAGGCCAACATAGGCTCTGCTGCACCTGGCATGGTCGAGCTGCTGGACAATAGCTAGCCTAGGTTAATGGGGGGGCAGTGCTTGGTGGGTGGTGGGGGAGGGTTTTGGCCTATATAGTCTAGGTTCCCTTCCAAAA
>RBNI01005701.1:0-12236 GCA_003990745.1 Jimgerdemannia flammicorona
CAATGATTGATACATACAATGATTGAAATGTCTACCACTACTATACTTCCACAGATGGCTGCTACCCCTTCTCCTATTAGTAATGATGGTGAACTGATTGATCTACATGATGTAGCCACATCTTTAAATGTTGTACAGGCCACAGAGTTGCCTACCCCTCCAGATCTGCACATACAAAATACAGAGCCTCTACAGAATACAGAGCCATTCATAGTTACAGAGGATACTACTCTGTCTGATATTATAACCACCAATACACATAAACTACCTATTAGCAATGATAGTGAACTAATGATTGATACTATGATTGAACTGCCAGTCATTACTATCAACCTGCATGATGTAGTCATATCTTCAAATGTTGAGATTAATTGGGCCAACATACCAGAAATACATAAACAGGCCACAGAGTTACATGTTGCAAATAAGGATGAAATAGTCAAGGATGAATGGGTAACCAATGATATGATTGAGAGTGAATGGGTAACCAATGCTATGGCTGAGGTACCTACCATTACATCTCCTCTATGAAATATTACCACTCTTCCAAATGAATGGATTCATTGGCCTGATCAGTAGCAGCAAGAGGTATCAGAACCTATTGCAGAGTTATTGGTTGATAATGATGGTATATCTGTGACTGATGCCCACCTACAAGATATAGCTACTCATGATCAATCTAACCATAATGTCACTGAGCTGCTAATTGTCAATACAAGTAAATATGTGATTGATATCATGATTACAAAACTTCCATATCTTATCAAAGTGCTGGTCCAGTGGCAATTAGATCCCAAAATAGTCATTGGAGAATACATGGCTAGTAGAGTTGTTATATGTAATAATAGGTGGACACTGCTCCATGAGGCATTAAACTAGGAGACCTCAAACTTATTGCCATTTTGGTTATAGATCTCAAGGCTGATATCAACCATCAAGGGTATAGTGAAATGACACCACTGCATATTGCAGTAGAGAACAATCACCTTGAGGTTATAGAAATGCTCTATGCTACATATAGTGCTGACATAGAAATTAGAGATCAGCAAAATCAAACAGTACTGTAGCTGGCAATAGATAGAGGATACTGTAAGATAATTAAAATGCTCTGCAAAAAATTTGGGGCTGCACAGGCTGTACAGTGTCCCCTAAATCGACTTTGTAACCTTGTGGTGACTTCTTGAAAGATGGTGGACTGTGCAAGAGTAGTTGGGGGTTCTGGTCTCTGGGGTCTCTGTCTTTCTTATTGGTCCAACAGATGACACTGGTAGCAGTAGTCTCAGGGAGAGTAGAAGACCATTTGGTGTGGACATCTTCCTAGCTGAAAAGCTTTCTCTTGGTGGGTTTCTTTCTTGGGAACAATGGTGATTATACTGGGTCCTTCTTCTATATTCCAGGGGTCATTGTCTTTGGGTGGTGTCCAGCGAGAGTCATCCCAGGGAATGAGTTCGGGGACCTCTTCTTCATTGGGTACTTCTTGTTCAGGGACTTCTTGGTCAGAAGTTTCTTCTTCCTTGGATAATTCTTGATCCCAAATCGCTTGTACTTCTGCAGCTTCTGTTGGAGGTGTTTCTGGAACATGTCTGTATTTCTTCTTCTTTCTTCTGTACTCTGGGCAGGCTGTGCCAGGCGATTTCCTTATTCCCATAATTTTGGTGGAGTGCTCAGGATACCTGTGTTTCTTGAGGTATGTAGGGCATCCTTTGATTTCTCCTGCAATGGCTCCAATGGTGATAGGGATGGTATTCTTGGCCCACACGTTGTCTTCTGGTCTGTCATCTACCAGGTTAATTTGGGGATAAGTCTGGGATCATTTCCATCTTCAGATTCTTCTTCCTCTTCTGTAGTAGACTCTTTACTGCTGGCATATTCTTCTTGAATAGTGACCTTCTTCTTCTTCTTTGATTGTTTATAGCTGGTCATCTTAACTCTGTACTTCTTGCCTCAATAGTCAAACTTGAGTACTTGTTGGCTGATATCAACAACTGCATTCATTTCCTTCATCCAGTTGGTGCCAAGAATCATATCATAGGTAACAGCTTCTGTGACAACAGCTTTGGGAATGGAGAACTGAATGTGTCCCAGAGAGATGGTGATGTTTCGTACTTCTCCAAGGGGTTGAGTTCGGGCTCTATCTGCTACTATGATGCTGAGGTTGGATGGTCCATCAATGGGCCATTGGAGGGTGTCCAAGAATTATTTGGCAATGACACAGATAGCTGCTCCCATGTCTATAAAGATTTTCGCTTTTTGTCCTCCAATATCTCTATATAGGTAGGTACTGATATGTCTCTTGGCTGCTTGGACAGGGATGGAAGCTGGTTCTTGCTGTGGGATTGGGACTCGGCCAGTGCTAGATCTTGTTGTTCTCAGCAATTTGTTTTGAACTCCAGCTGGTATCAGTTGCAAGAACTGCAGGAGAGGAACTTCCATCTTGGCTTCTTGAATCTTCTGCCAGGCTTCATTGTAAATGTCTCTAGGCATGGTCTTCAGAGTGTACTTCTTCTTAGGCTTCAGGGGTGTAGGTTCCCCTTCTTCTTGTTCCATTTCTTCATCTTCTGGTGGCAGCTCATTTGTTTCAGGCACAAATGGTAAGGGAGTTTGGGGAGGTGTTTCTATCTGTTCCTCCTCATGCTCTTCATCTTCTTCCTGGATCATTCTTCTGCTGACATTTCTGGATGGCCTTCCTATAGATCTCTTCCTTTTCTCTGCTTGGTAGACTGTTTTTCGGGTGCTAACCTTGGTGGGGTACAAGTCCAGGTCACTGTAGTCTTCACTGTTGCTTGCTTCTTCGAAATCTTCAACAGGATGGGCTTCAGTCTTCTTGTACTGAGTGTCATTCCTTCAGTTTGGTGGTTCTGAGTCCCTTCAGTCACTTCTTTTGTTGTCATATTCAGTGGCATAGTGTCTAAATTGTCCACAGTGGAAGCATTGGACCTGGGCTCTGTCTTGGGCAGAGTACCTTCTTTCTTCTTGCTGGTAATTCCTGTTATCTCTTGGTATATAACCTTGGCTCCTCTGTGATGGGTATGCTCTGTTGTCCAGGTAACTCTGATTTTCGCATGTAGTGAGTTTTTCAATTTGTTCAACCAATTGGTCCAATTTGGAGCTAAGGTCTTGGATTTTGCTTCTGTCCTTCTTTCCTTCTTTAGCTGGCCTTCTTTCTACAGATCTTTCTTATCCTTGAAGGAGTCCTTGTAAGGCTTTGACCAGAATGTCTTCCTTCTCTTCTTTTCTGTCATGATCATTCCAGGTAGTTCCTTGTCCGACATCAAAGTATCCTTGGGCTGTATCTACTTGTTCCTCGGACCTTCTGATGCCTAAGGTGTGGACATGCTGAGCAATATTTGGAGGAATTTCATTCTTGAAGGTCATTGGACCTATGATGTCTTGGTTGGTGGCATTGAATCCAGCAGAGTGCATTCTCTTCTAGATTCTTGTGAAGAAGGCTCTGGGTGATTCTCCAAGATTCATCTTCATCCCCATGATAGATTCCTGAGCCTTGTGGCAGGTTTCATTTTCTGTGTACTTTTCGATGAGCCAGTGGACCATGGTCTCATATTCTAGCTCATCAGACATTGCTGCTTGTATCTGTCTTGCTAGTTCCGAATCTCAGTTGTTTGCTGTTCGATGGAAAATTCCTCTGGCTGGTTCTCTGAGCTGGGCTTTGTAGATGGCAATTTTTCTTTCATCTGAGAGGTTTCTCAAGGCTGCAATTCCTTCAATTCCATCAAGGAATTCTCTGGGGTCTTCCTCCGGGTAGCCTGCAAAGGTTGGCAATGAGGTGGCCATTGTGTTGTCACTTTCTTTGGATTCTGGTTCAGGTTCAGATTCTGATTCTGATTCACTTTCCGAACTATCACTAGAGACAGGGGTGCTTGGGTATCTTGAAGATAGTGTTCTGGTCCTTGGATGGAGTGGAATAGATCTAGGTAGTCTTGTAGGAAATACTTCTGGTTCTGCAAGAGGTTGTGGTAGCAGTTTTATTGGTGAGATTGGTGGAACTGGTGTGGGGTGTCTGGCTGTAAAGTGTGGGTTCATGTGATGAGATCTTCTAGTTCTTATGCAAGTTCTCCAAAATCTCTAGCAGGGCTGTCTGTATTTTCTGGTTGATCTGGTTGGGGATTTCAGGCTGTACTGCCTTCTGGTTCTGGTTGGGATCCTTCTGATACTGGGTAGTTAGCAAGTCTTGATGTGATTACTTCTCTTCCTGTCCAAATGCTGGTGATAACTGGTTCTCCTGTAGTGGCAGAGATTGGTATTGGGTCAAATGTATCCAGTTCAACTGTGGGTTCTTGTGGGCTGAAAAGTCACATCGATTTTGAAATCTTCCCAGTTGAGCCCCCAAATGTAACGTGCCCAGCTCAATGGAGGCAAATTACAAGGTTGGGGATTGATGTAGTTTGGCTTGAGCCCCCAGTTACTTTGTCAAAAAGCAACAAAATGTTCTAAGATTTCCTGAGGTCTTTGGTATTTAGTGGTATAATAGTCAAAAGCTGGATATCTGCGAGTGATTCCTTATTGGGACAGTTCTCTAGGTATAGCAGCGATTTGTATCTTTCCTTCTTGGGTCAACTGGGAATGCCACAATTTTATATAGTGAGGCGATCTCTAAAAGTATGTGATTTCTGAGTCTGGTGATCTTGTGTAGCATGATGATCTTAATGTGTGATGGTCTCCTTGTATGATTTCTGTGTGGCGATCTCTGTATAGCGTGATGGGTTCCTTATGCAGACATTCTGATAATTTGGCAGATAACATGATTTGGCTCACTGGGAATCATAGGGCATTGATTCTTCTTAGGCTCACTGGGAATAATGAATAACTTGGATGTTACAGATAACTTAGGCTCTCTGGGAATAATGAATAACTTGGATGTTGCAGGTAACTTAGGCTCTCTGGGAATAATACTTGGGTCTTCTAGGAATGTGGATAACTTAGAAATGGTAGATGATGTAGATTCTTCCTGAATTGGTAGACTTCTTAAAAATGGTGGCTTAACTGGGAATTAACTCGGATGGCACGGATTCTTATAAATTGGTGGCTTCAATTGAGAATACGAACAACTGGCAGTATTCTTTGAGAAAGGGTCTCTTGGCAAAGTTACGTCAAAGACTGGCTTCATTTGCATGGAGTTGCATCGCTAGACTGGCTCTACTGCAAAGTTGTATCAGAGACTGGCTTGTGGCAAGGCTCTCTGGGAATGCAGAAACTTGGGTTCTTCAGGCTTATCAGGCAAGCATACCAATAGCGCGGCTTATTCCTTAAGTAGTGGGTTCTTCAAAAGCGGCAAAGTTATCCTTGAACTTAGGCGGCAAATCTTCAAGCTTTGTATCAGAAAGTGGACCGGAGTGGAAAAGGGGACCAATGCTCACAATCTCCTTATAGTGGCTGTAGAGTTCCTCTCGAAGTGTGGTAGGCAGACTTGTCTTTTGCTTTTGGATTCAATTTCAGACTGAGGTTTATTCACTCTTGTCTCTGGGGTAATTTATACAGGTTGGTTACTATCTGATTGCTATGTGGCTAACTATAGATCTGCTACTTATGGCAGGTATACAGAGTCTGTATAGGTAAACAGACCCTTTCTGGTATCTCAGGCTATTTATACAGTTTTCCACAGCAATGGTTGCTGGTTACTATGCTGTGTGTTTGCGTCATCCTACCTAATTGTTCATGTCATCTGGTTAAGATATAAGTTGGGTGATATATTTTGGTTTGTCACAATATGTTACTTGTGAGTAGTACTCTGCAAACCTGACCTGATTAACCCAAAACCTGACCCATAAAACAGCTAACCCGGAATTAGACATCACCCGTCTTTAACCCAACCCAGAATTATATATCTCCCATCTTTAACCCAACCCAGAATTATATGTCACCTGTCTTTAACCTGACTCAGAATTATAAATTACCCATCTTTAACCCAACTCAGAAAGATACATTACCCATCTTTAACCCAATCTGGAAATGTATGTCATCTGACCTGTTATTTACCCTTAACCCAAACCTGAACCCAACCCCTGAACCCAACCCTGAACCCAACCCCTGAACCCAACCCTAAACCTGATCCTCTGAACTCTGCTCTGAAAAAATGATTCAGAAAATATTTGGATAATATTCAGAGCAATTGAAAGTGAAAAATATCTGAAGATCACCAAGAATCCAAACACATGCATGCATGAATTGTATTTACACACAAGCTGTTTTGATGTTCAGTCATTAGCTCACCAGCAATAGAAAAAATATATTCAGATGGAACAGATGTCACCAAAATAGCAAGATAATTACAAGCTATTCGTGAAAGATTAGTATATACTGACTGATTTCACCACCACCAATCCAGTATATCTATATGAGGATTAGCTGGATTCTTTGATAAATGACTGAAACAGAGAAATATGAGTGAAAATTAACCAAACCAACCAAAAAACATAAAAACAACACTCACTATTCAAGCTCATCATCTACATCGATGCATTGTTTCTTCTCATATATTGAGTTGATAAAATCATCGGCATCATGAGATATTGAGGGTATAATGATAGCATTAACAGGCTTATACTCCTTTTCCCAGATATATTCCATCTGATTCTTCCATTCATCAATTAAGGATTTTTTCCATTGCTCATGATGGAAATAATACATATTGATATATAGATCTAAGGCTGAAGCTATGCTATATAATGGTATTGTCTTGTAGTAATACTTTAGAAGTTTCATATGTGCATTCTCAGCAGCAGTAAGCATTATCTATAAAAAATAAAAATATACACATATTACTTCCCAATTACTTACTAAATTAGTTCCTAAATTCACAAATAAAATTACTTTCAAAATCATATATATACCTGATTAAAATGTTCACCAGTTTGATATGTATTAATAATATCTTCAAGGTGATCACATAGCCAATTAAATAGGCTGCTATTATAGGATACTTCAAAGCTGACATCACGATTGTCACTTTGGTAAAAGGCTTGAGAAATTGGCAAATCAATTCAAATTGTTGCCATGCATCTTCAGATATATTACTCATTTACTTATCTATGGCACACAATATATCCAAGCCCTATTTGAATATAATATCAATTTATTTAGTACCAAAATACTTCTGAATTGTATTCCAAAATCTATACAAATAGATTCAAAATCTTACCTTATAAATCTCCAGAGCATATACTAATATTTCATGTATAGAACTTCATCTTATCATAACATCTAAGAGGGGCTTCAAAATGGGAATTCTGGAGGATTCACAGACCTTTGTCAGTTGTGCTTATCATTGCACTGAATTTTTGATCTTCTTTATCAACTCCCGTAGCTTTCCAATGAACTTGCTAAGAGAACTAAGAGCATCATGAATGATGAGATTCAACACATACCTGAAACAGTGTACATGAGCAAGTGGATGATGGAGATTCTCAAACAGAGTATCATTGTTACTAGATTTGTCACACACACCAGCAATGATTTGATTGTTACTAGGCAATAAATCATCTATTACCAGCTCCAGAATTTTCACAAGATTGGCACTCATGTGTATTATTTCACTGATATTTACAAAGTCTAAGATAATGTCATGCATCTTCTAATCACTGTCAATCCAATGGGCTGTTATTCCAAGGAAGGCCTTGATATTAACATCTGATGTCCAACAATCAAGTATAAGTGACACCTTCAACTTGAGCCCTGCTAGCCTTGCTTTCACTTGAGTCCACAATAGTTTGAATTCCTTTTGAATAACTCATGAAATTGTATCAGCCAATGGAAGGGCCAGATCAGGGCATAATATGTGAAGGAGATACTTGAAGCCAGCACTTTCGATAGTGGAGAATGGCTGATATCCAGTGACAATGAAGTTGGCAATTAACTGACAGAAATTTACATCACTTAAAGTCTTGCTAGTGTGTTCCTATTTGTAATAATAAAATTTGATCAATTATTTTTCTAATAACCTCCTAAGTACTTTCCGAATTCCATTCTATCCATACTCACAATATCATCTTTCTTAGACTAGCGAGGATTCTCAGCACACTGAAGAGGTAAGAGTATAGCATTGTGATGCTTCCAGAGATGTCGTTTAATATTGTTGATATTGCCATCCTTCAATATATAGCTCCAAGTCATGCAATAGTTGCAACTGATGAGCTTACTTTGTAAATTCTATTTGAATAGAGAGATATGAGACTATATTAGAACCTCAACTACTTACAACTGACCACCCACCCTTACAACTGATAAGACCAATCACCCCTATGAATTCAACCATTAGCACAATATATAAAACTACCTTTGTGGCATAATTCCACACCCAGCTATCACTAGGTTTTGTTTTTATTTTTATTCTCATGCTTATTGGTAATAACGAACTGGTGGAGATATCTGATATATCCTCCAATATATCCTCCAATATATCATCTAATGGTTCTGAGATTTCTCCTCAATGTACTTCTTGATCTTTAGACATTTCAAATATTTGATGATAGTAGGGACTGAGAGCTTGAGTGAGAGGCCAAGAGCTGGAAAGTGGCTAGGAAGTGGTGAGCTAGAGAGTGGCGAACTGGGAAATGAGCTGGGGGGGCAGTGAACTAGGGGGCAGAGAGTTGGGGGGAGGCAGTGAGTGGCAGGAAAAGCCAAGAACTGTGGGGCCTGGAACAGGAGTCAGTGAGCTGGGGGGCAGCGAGAGAGAGAGCAGCAAGGTGGCATGTGATAGCCAATGATTGATTGTGGACAGAGGATGGATGAATAAATATTCATGGATGGTGAACTGATACCTATTATATAACTGTAAACAGCAAACATACTTTGAAGATTCAGCATATTCTGCATTGAGCAAGGTTTGCAATAATGTTTAAGTGAGGTTTGTAGTACATTTGAGTGAGATTTGCAGCGAGGTTCGAGCAAGATTTGCAAGTGAGATTTGTAAGCAAGATTTGCACATAAGATTAAAGCGAGATTTGCATAAGCCAGACTTTGCAAGCCTGCACTTACAAGTCTGGACAAGCTCAGTCACAAGCTGATATGACATATATATAAGCTGATATCACATGATATCAGCTATCGGCTGAGCTTGCAAGTGCAAGGCTTGCAAAGCCTGGCTTATGCAAATCTCACTTGCAAATCTCACTTGAACCTCACTGTAAATCTCGCTCAAACCTTGCTGTAAATCTCACTCAAATGCACCACACATCTCGCTCAAATGCACCACAAACCTTGCTCAAACATTGTTGCAAACCTTGCTCAATCGGGGCTTACACAGAACCTGCTAAATTAGGCAGAGAGGAGTGGAACACAGTTAGGAAAGCTCCAGACTATAAGCATAAGCTTTGTTCTGCTCAGTCTGACAAGCTGATAATAAGCTGATATCATGTGATATCAGCTATCAGCTGAGTGGAGCAAAGCTTGTACTTGCGCTTATGCTTATGCTTACACTTGCAATCCAGAGCTTTCCTCACTGCATTCCACTCCTCTTGTGTTCCACTCCTCTTGCATTCCACTCCTCTTGTATTCCACTCCTCTTGCACAATCTTTATGTATTCCTCTACCTCCCTCACCCTCATTTCTCAGAATGCAAACAACATACAATTTAGAAATAGGTTTCGAAAGAGATTTCGAAGAGATTCCAAAAGAGATTTCGAAGAGATTCAGAAAGAGCTTCTGAAAGAGATTTTGGAGAGATTCCAAAAGAGCTTCTGAAAGATGTTATAGCTTTTAAACATTTAAGATATCGAAAGCTTACTTTCGCCTCTCATTCTTTTTACCTTGTTCTTCGCTTCACCTCATCCTTTGCTTTGCCTCAATTAATTCACCACTATGTTGAGAAAACGTAGATATGACTGTCCAGCCAATAAGTATTTACTTGGCCCCCCCTAAGCTCAACACGCTTCAGCTCACTGTCCCAAAGCTCGGCACCCTAAAGATGCCCAGCTTGCTGACACCCAGCCTGCAAAGCTTGCCAACACCCAGCCTGCTGAGCTTGCCAACACCCAGCCTGCTGAGCTTGCCGACACCCAGGTTGCTGAGCTCGCTAACTTCCAGCTCACTGACCCTCAGCTCTCCAATCTCCAGCTTGACTGCCAGCTTGCTGCCGGTCTGCAAGCACAAGGTCCCCTACCAGATCCCAATAATGTAGCTCGAAAAAGTTAGTTTTTTTTTTTTTTTTTTTTTTAAATCAATGTCTGAATTTTTTTCCTAATAACATTCGAAATGTACATATCCTCCAGCTTCTAAGCCTGGGCCAGAGTGCAAATCTTGCTACAATTGCCATTTTTGCCATCAAGTTTGCCCAAATACCACTTGGAAGCATTCCCAAATTAATTTCCTGGATGCCCCAAACCTCACAGAGAAAAGACCTTACAAATCAGACATTAGGTGTACTTTCGTTGCAGCCAACAAATGCATTAAGAAAGTACATGATGACCAACTGAGGCAAGAAGTCATAAGAGTGATAGAAAACCATGTGAAAATCATAGAATGTTCATCATATTACACTGGCTTCAAGGTGAATGCCAAAGCGTGGAACAAGCAAGGTTGTCCAGATGGAATTGTTATTATGGATGAACATGAAAAACTGCTGGCCATATTTGAACAAGTACTAGTGAAGAATGACAAAACACTTTATATGTGACTGATGGATGGCAGGCTTGTACATTTTGTTAAGGGGGGTGGTGGTGGAGGAGATGGAGAGGAGGAAGAGGTCAGTGCTGGTGGAGGAGATGGAGAGGTGGAAGAGGTCAGTGCTGGTGGAGGAGTTAGCACTGGTGGAGAGGTCGGTGGAGAGGTCGGTGTGGGGGAGGTCAGTGTAGGGGAGGTCAGCATGGGGGAGGTTGACATGGGGGAGGTCGGTACAGGGGAGGTTGGCACAGAGGAATATGGGGAGGTCAGTGCAGGGGAGGTCAGCATGAAGGAACACAGGGAGGTCGGCATGGAGGAATATGGGGAGGTTGGTGTGGAGGAATATAGAGAGGTTGGCATGAAAGACGAAATAGAGGTTGGCACAGAGGAGGTTGGCACAGAGGAGGATATGGAGGAGGAGAATATAGAGGAAAGCAGTTTGGAATATATGGAGGAAGATGGTTCGGAATATGAGAAGGAGGAGGATCAGTTGGTTTATAGCAATGAAGAGGAGGAGAATTAGTTGGTTTATAGTGATGAAGAGTAAGATCTATTCATACTGGTAAGTTCTTTATTTTCCTGATTTACTTCCTATTTATTTCTGGTTTCATTTTGATTTCTGATTCCTAATTATGTTTCTGTTTGTTTATTCTAAATATATATCTTAGATATGCAATTTTTTTTTTTTGGTGTCTTGTAGCTTAAAGGCAGATTAAAGACAGGTCTGTGTCAGGTTAAATATGGGTCAGGGTCAGGTCATATTTCTTGAGTCGGGTCATGTATATTTCTTAGGTCAGGTCATATATATTTCTCTGGTCAGGTTACATATATTTCTTGGGTTGGGTTAAAGATAGGTTACATATAATTCTGGGTAGGTTAAAGATGGGTGACATACGTTTCCAGGTCAGGTTAAAGATGGGTGACATATAATTCCAAGTCAGGTTAAAGATGGGTGATGTATTATTCTGAGTTGGGTTAAAGACAGATGATGTATTATTCTGAGTCAGGTTAAAGACAGGTGATGTATAATTCCAGGTCAGGTTAAAGACAGGTGACATATAATTCTGGGTCAGGTTAAATATGTACATGGGTCAGCTCAGGTTGTGATGCACTACTTGTGAGAGGTTTATAATATATGTATTTCTATCATATATAATAGATATCTCTAAAAGGAAGAATGTGTTGCTCATGTCTGTCATTTTGAACTCTTGGTATAGGGTTTTCTTTACTCCATTAAGTCTGTTCTTACTGGCAATGATAATGATATCATCTATCTATATACCAATGAATACTATGCTGCCATTATTATAATACTAGATATATATATAATTATCTGCTTCACATTGTATGAATCCATTAACAAGAAGATATTTGTTAATCCTTTTATTCCATAAACATACTGCTTGCTTGATACTATATAGTCTCTTATGTAATTTGTATATAAGCTCACCATTTGAGTAATTATATAATCCATATTCTTGTAGTTGATAGGCATATAGTTCAGTGTCTACATTACCATTTAGAAATACTATCTTGACATCTATTTGATGGATTTTGAGGACATATACTGTGCCAATTGTAAGAAGTATTCTAAGCAAATTAAGCTTGAATATCAGTGAGAA
>RBNI01005702.1:0-12236 GCA_003990745.1 Jimgerdemannia flammicorona
TTTTAGTCACTTGGACTCCACCATTTATTACCAGTCTATTAATAAGTATACAGTATTTCCTCCCACTACCCGATCCTCATAGGGGAGCCTCTTCCTACCTTCTCCTGAATAAAGACCATCTTCTCACCACTACTCCAACCCTCTCCCCACTTTGCCTACAGATTTTCTCCACCAAGTGATGTCTTCAACCACTCTGCAACCCCCAACCAAGCCACCAGCCTGTCAAGGTGTCTTCTATAAGGCTATGCCACTGCAGCAGCCAGACCCCCAAGCCCAGTCTCTTCCCATCCTCAAAAACAAATAGCCAATGACTGGCCAATCCCACCCAAATGGCCAAAACCCAGTCTAATGTGAGCTATTCCTTTCCCACCCCCCCCACCAGTCTATCCCTCAAATCCTCCCACTGCCCCCACATGTCAACTCTCCTGCACTCTACCTTCAAATGATCCCCAACAGTCTGCCAAAAGTCACTAAGTACCTCATACTCTCCTAGCCAATGTTCAGGCATCTGCATATATCCCCCTTCCTGTTCTACATTATGACACTCCTCATAGTTGAAGTAACCTCCCTCAATAAGGTGACCTGAGCAGTAGTTGAGCATTACATTCCTCCTCAGTAGGTACCACCAAGTTACCCAGTACTTCAGTGGCATCCATCTTCTCACCTCAGCACTCTAGGTCCAAATGCTATGCCAGTCCCACTCTTTGTCAATTCCTACTCCTTACCAACCATGGGGCCACAAATCCTGGCCTGGTCCCCTTTGGTATTCTATTCCATCACTAATATCAAACTCGATTAAAGAAATACCACTCAGTAACACTTGGTCCCATCTCTACATCACTAGGTCCCAAGCTACCTCTCCTTTATTTTCCTGTCAATGAATTTCAATGCAGTGTGCCCCCTCTGCCACCCCTTACCAGAAGTCTTTGTATTGCAACTGTTTAGTGTTCTGAAGGTCAACCAAAGATAGAAGATCTCCAGTCAAGCCTCTTGATGAGAACCTCATCTCCCAGACCTTCTGCAATAGAGAAACCCAACCTCCCCCTCTCAACTCCATGGCTCTCTTCAACCACCATGCTCTCAAGTAGTTCAGTCTCTTCAGAAAGTCAACCAGCCCAAGTCCACCCCTTGCCACTAGTAAGGACAAGACTTCCAGCTGATCTGACTCCTTCTTCTAGCCCAGATCTACTCCTTGGCCAGCTTCATCAATCTCTTTACTACCCAAGCTGAGAAGTCCAGATGATAATCCAGATACCATAACTTCAGCAGCCAGTAGACATTCAAAATCGCAACATGCCCTGCCAGAGACAATTGGTGACCCCCCCAACTCTGCAGGGCCTCCCCTCAGATTCCAACTCACTGCTCCTACCAAAGCCTAGGTAGAACTGACCCATATACCAACAGATAGATACTCAAGTACCACACCATCTCACCAGCAGGGACAATTGTTCCAATAACCTCCTCTCCTATCAGACCATTGCCTAAGACCATTGTTTCACTCTTATGCCAATTAAGTTTAGCCCCAGAGTTCTCCTCATACCACTCCACTGTCTCTTTAAGCTCCTCAACATCAGCAATTGAACCCAGGCTGATCACTATGTTATCTACAAAGGCCTCTACTTTCCACCCAATGCCAAAGATGGAGAGCCCCACTATCTTCTGCCTGATTCTATCCATTAAGAGTTCCAGGAAAAGGGCATACAGAATGGGGGACAGTGGGTCCCCCTGGGGCACCTCCCTACCTAGGGGGAATACTACCCCTCTATGTCTATTACACATGAGTGCAGCCCTACTCCCTTCCAGTAGACTGACTATTGCTGTTCTGAACTGGCAAGGAACCCCAGTCCTATCCAATACTTTCACCAGCCAGGCTTGTCTCACCTGGTCATAAGCCTTCTCCTAGTTCAAAAAGACCAGTCATCCATCCAATCCACTAGCCTGTGCCCCTTCAATAGCTCCATATACCCAGGCTGTACCATCCCTAATGAGCTGGCCTCCTATAAAGCCCCTCTGCTCAATACCCAAGACTTGCTGGGCCACCTTTTGTAGCCTTGTAACCACCACCTTAGTAACCAACTTTCTGTCTATATCCAGTAGTATAATTGGCCTCCAGTTCTTCCAGTCCTCTTGTCTTCCTTTGTTCTTATAAAGCAATGTCACCAACCCCAGATCCTGTTCCCCCACCCATCTCCGTGTCTGTAGAATAAAATCACACAATGCTGTCATCTCACTCAGTACTCCTGAGACTCCCACCATCTTCTTCCAGAAGTCCCAGGACAAACCATCCTCCCCAGATACTATACCTGGCATTGTCATGGCAAGAACCTGGTAGATCTCCTCTTCTTGTACTGATAATACCAAGTCTCCCAACCCATCCACTCATGGGGAGTGCTAATCCTCTAATACTTGATCAATGGCATCTGCATCTGCCCCACTCTCCTTCTCACTCCACAATCCACTCCAATGCTCCTTTAAAGATCCAAGAATGTCTTGTATATCATACACCAGTATACCATCAGAGTCAAGCACCCCCTCCCACCTTTGCTGCACCCTTCTCACCTGAAGGGCTCTTGTGAGATACTTTGAGGGTCTCTCTCCTTCTTCTAAACCCTGCCAATGAAGCTGTGCTGCCAAACTCTGCACCTTCGCCTCTTCCTCCTCCTGCAATATCTGTTGCAGTTCACCAACCTCCCTTTTTGCCCTCATTGATCTCCAATTCTCCTCTCTCTCTAATATTGCCAGTCTTGCTCAATCCTCTAAGTGTCTAGACAGTCTACTAGAAGCCCATCTTATCTGTTGCCTCCTCTGTTTCCCAGCCTCCTTGCCAGCCTCACTCCAGTAGGTCCTGGTCATCTCTTTCATCCACATCCGCTGAACACCAACTGGGGCACCTTCCTGTCTCCAGTACTCCACCCTCAGTTGAATGTCTGCAGCCCACTCATTCTACCAGATCTTATCATCTAATAAGGAGGAATTGGGGTGCCAATGTCCAGGCCCATCCTCACTCCCACCAAAATGCCCCTGTCCTAGAAGCCCCCAATGATCCAACCAAGGACACCATTCCATCTCCAGTGACTTCCAAACATCTAAGTCCTGGCAGCTAGCTGTCAGAATCCAATCAATTTTCATCTCCAAGCCCCCTGCCCAATGTGTGTAAACCTGCCTATCTCCCCAATACTCCCTACCTGCATCCACCAGAGCACTCAGCCTTTCCACTTTCTCTCAATCCTCCAGTCCTCCACTCCAACCCTCAGCTCTCTGTCCTCCATCTGTTCTATCCAACAGTATAGCTCAGACCATATTGAAGTCTCCACCAAGCATATCCACCCCAGCCTCTATAAGGATCCCACTCTTCTGAAGGCCCTTCACCCAATCCACATGCTCACCCTGTACAGTGGGGCAGTAGCAGGAGCCCACTGTGACTAGCTCCCATCCTGTATGTATCCACTCACTCCAGACCAATCTATCCTCCCAGCTCTGCATATTCCTTATCTCCCCTCTGCCTTTCCATACCAGAATCCCAATCTTGTCCTTCCAAACTGTCTCATCTCCCCATTTCTTCATCTATTTCAGACTATCCAAATCATCTTCACACCTGACATCCTGCAAGAGGAAGAGATTGGCCTCCTATCTCTTCAGTCAAGTAAAAATGTTTCTATGTCAATAAGCACCCCACAACCCATTTATGTTCAAAGAAAAAATATTGGTTGTACTATTCATAATGAAGTATGGTGTGATTATCCAGTCCATCCCTACTGCTCTATGTTCATCTCTTCCTGTGCTATGTTCAGATTATGTTCCATAGTCACCACCTTCTCTTTAGCCCTCTGAGCCTCCAATCTAACCAACAGCTCATTCATCTCCCCATCTGCCTTCTTCTCAAACTCCTCTCAGTACTCTAGGCAGGCCTTCTGCCAGAGCTGCAATCCATGTTACTTGGCCCAACAGTATTTGGCCCTCTCACTAGCAACCCCTACTAGCTCTGCCTCCTACTCCTTATCCACCTCATACCCTTCTTCCTCCAGATACACTGCAAGGATCTCTGCCTTCAATGCCAACTCCATACCATTCCTCTGCAGAATCTGCACCCAATGCTCATTACTCATTACTCTCAAGTCCACCTCCCCCAACTCTTCAGCCACCAGGTTATTTATCATCCTGCACATCCAAAGTAGGTTTCCTACCTCCTTCCCCCCAGAAGTCACCAGTCTCCCACCATCCAACATTATGGTATCTGCCCCAGCACTCGCAGCCTCATCCCACACCTCCGGGACATCCACCAGTTCCTTCTCTCCAACTGCCACCATTTGTGCCCCATTTGCAATCTCAGCTACTCTAAATTGCACTCACTGGGCCCCCTTCATTGGTACATCCTCTCCCACTCTGCTTCAGAAAGCCAGACCTTATCTGATAAGAGGAGTAGGGATAGGCAATCCCTTCCAGTCCTCTTCCCAGACCTCAAATATACCATCAGCATATGGGTTATTACCAGCTGCTTTTCTGTCCTCTCCTGTCTTCTTCTCTGCACTCTCACCATCCTCACTGGCCCAGATACTTGCTTTGGCACCCCCTGTTTCCACTATTCCCCCTGCCTCCTTCTGTGGTTGACCTTCCATCTTAGTCAGTAGCTCCTTCTGATGCTTATGTCCCTGAGCCTTCTCCCATTGCCCCTTGTCCATTCAAATCTACTTCCCATCCACCACCTCTAAGTGTGTCAACTCTATAAAAGCCTTCCAAGCCTTCACCCACCACTCCACCACTCCACTCAGCTCTTCCAGGGCCTCCAGCAAGTCCTCTTCCTCCTTCTCACTCTCCTTCACCCTTGTTACCTTACACAAGATTGCCCCCCATACCATCTCTAAAGGCCAGTCCCTTGCCTTCCTAGTAGCTTCTTTTCCTGCTAGCTGAATCCTCACATCCACATCTCTAGTCCTAAGTGAGATCTCTTCCCAGACTCTGAATCTGATATCTACTATCTCTCTATACTCTGCTATAACCTCCTTGACTCTCCTTCTCATCTCCACCACCATCACTGTGGGTACTCCATTCACCAGCAGTTGAACCACCCTGGGGTCCCATTTCAGACAGTATGCCATTGAAACACACACCTCCCCAACTATCAATCTAACCTTCAGTGCTTCCTCCAGAGGCTTAGTCTCCTCAAAGCCCACCTCCACTCTCTCCAATCCCTTCAGGAACTTTACAGATACAGCTCCAGCTACCTGCTTAGTGATAAGCCCTAGCACTATTTTCACTATCACTGCCAGGCCCCAGAAGCACAACATCACCATGAATACCAAGATCGATTTCTTGAGTAATGGAGCCACTGCCAGGCCTATCACACCATCTGCCAAATCTCCTTACCTTCCAAGCCTCAGTTGCTCAGCCATACCATCAGCAGTCACATCTGGATTTTTTTCCAGATTGGCAGTCTCATCACCATCAGCTGTCACACTCCCCCCAGTCACTACTCCCCCAGCTCCACTGCCCTCACCACCAAAGACTACTCTCCTGCAAACTGCTGTCTTCTCTATCTCCTTGCCTTTCCTCAACCAACTCTTCAACCCAGATGTCTGTTGCCTCCCCTTTACTATCTCCGCAAATCTTGTCCTCTCAGACCTCTGTCCATCACTACTGCCTTCTCCCTCTCCTTGTCCTCCTGCCAACAGCCCCCTCATACCCCCCCCCAGGTCAGGACCCCTCTCCACCTGCTGCCAGTTGAATGTGCTAGGGCCACCCTGCCCAGTACATGCCTCAGATTGCTTGCTGTTTACTATTGCCTTAGTACCTTTCTCCAATAAATGACTTGAAAGTGTGTTGTAAAAGTGTGCGTAATGTGAATGGTAGCTGAGAAAGGTGATGGTGATTTGCTATACCTGCAAGAGTATAGTGAGAGAGAGACAATAGTGGTGGAGTTGCTCTTTTATTAGTTTTAGATCAGTATCTTCTCTATCTTTTTATAGTTTCTAATATCTCTGGTTATATCTAGAGTATACTTATTTTAGTATAGTACTTTTTTTCTTTTACTATTATCAATATGATATTGTCTCAGTATATTATAGTCTATATAGGATGTTGGTCAACCTTGGGTATTAAGTACCAGTATAGATTACCTGCAGGTCCTTGGTATATATAGTAGAGCCCTCTGAGCTTTGATAAGCTTTTTAGTAAGTATGATACTAGTATAGATGACTGTTTTTTAGATAGAGTTAGGATGGAAGGAGAGATGGCCATTATAGATAAGAGGAAGGGCAATTATAGACCAGTCAGATATCAGACTAGAGATAGTTATTGGGGCTGAAGTAGATACTATATCAATGAAATCTTCTAATTGATATAGAGCAGTTAAGTAGTATATTACTCTTGGCTACTTTTAATAATATGTAGGATTGGGCCCTGATTATTAAATGTTGTTGAGGAGCTCAAGACTACTCAGATCAGGCACCTTGGCTATACTTAACTGAAACTAATAGCTGATGTAATAATATAATTAAGGCTTGCAGACTTAAGTAGTGAAATATTAAAGATCTCCTCTTATCTTATATATAAGTCCTCTACTCATCTCATCAGGAAGAACTAGGCCCTATCCATGGTTCTGTAATTTGAGGAGAGTTTTTCTTTACCTATCACTCTACTTAGATTGGCAGAGGCTATTCTATTTAGCTTAGATATGGCCTTATATATATATTGGGATTTTAGATATATACTTTCAGTTATTGATATATAGTCATTTTCCCCCTAGTAGTAGGAAGAGCATAGTATGCAGAATGAGATATAGTCTAATATATGTCCTACTATATCTGATATAATTGAGCTACTAGACAATAGCTAGCTAAGGTTTAATGGGAGTATAGTGCTCAGAGGGTAGTGGGGGAGAGTTTTGGCCTATATATTCTTGTTGGGATAGTAACTCAATATATCAATATATGATTAGTAATTTTATTAGTTTTATGTCATTCATTAGTAATACATCCTATATAAACTCAATAAAAATACCCCTCTTTCTAATAAAGGTTATAAGTCCTACTAATGCTAAGTGAATATAGCAAAAAAAAAAAAAATACATATACCTCATAAATATACACTATACAATATATGCTAGAAATGTTAGATAGTTAATCTAGTAATATAAGCAATATGGATACGCCAACTATGAGCATTTTGGCAATAAGAGCATTTCCTGTTGTAAGTATAAATATAGCCAAGAAGTCTATCCCAAACTTCAACAGGAAAGATTATATCATCTGGGTATTCTATATGATGAATTTCCTTGATGAATATAGCTTGGCAGAGTATATAAAGTCACAAGCACAGATTCAAGACTACAACCCTACAAATGATTACTGAGTATTATGTAAGATCACATTCATATTATTTAACTTACAAATGAAGCTCATAATGTATGCAAACATGGTCAATGAAGTATAGAAAGCCCTATGCAATCATCACATGTAAGTATCTGTATCAAATAGATTCCACCTGAAATCTCAGCTACTCAATCTTCAAATAAAGCCCAAGAAGAGCATCTATGAATACATTAGTTATATTAATAATCTGGTAAATTAAGTGAATTCTCTCAGTATATTTATGAATTATATTAGCAATAAAGATAAGATTATAGCACTCACAAAGGAACTTCTAGACATATATAATATTATTATTACAGCCATGTATGAGAGCAGTACTCTTACAGACTATATCCATATGATAATGAGTCTTATGAATGAGGAAATATATTAAGAAAATGATACTGAAGAAAATGATAACAAAAGGGCATTCTATAGATTCTACAGATATAGCACCAAATGAGGTCAAAAGCATAGTCAACAACAAGGCCAATAACCCCAAACCCAAAATCAACAATATGATAGCCAATCAACTAAGTATAATGGCTACTATAAATATTGCAGTAAGTATATAGATATAGGAAATACTAATATTATCACTGAGAAAATGAAAATAAGCATGGAAACTAGTATTGGCAATATGGGAATAGTGGAAAGAACTATTGTGGAAGTAGTAGAAGCCAGCATAGTAATACAAATACTGCTGTAACAACTGATGAAAGTGGTAATCTATTTTTTACACAAGCTGCCATTAGACCAAAAAATTCCTCCAAACCTATAATCAGCATCAGTTCTGCTAGCATGAGATTGACATCTATAAGCAGTTCAACTGCCAAATCCACCAACTCATTATCTACAAATACCAGTCAGTACAATACTTTTAAACTAATGAAAAGTAGTGATGATGTCAGTATTATCAGTAGTATAGATAGAAAGACCACTAACTATATGTCTAGTTATATATTTACCAAATATATAGTAAATGCAGCTGATGATAACAATGTCTGATTAATGGATTCTGAAGTTATACAATATATGATGCTATATAGAGAATGGTTCTCTATATATCAATTATTCAAACACTCTATATCTATCAAGTTGGGAGATAATAATATCATCTATACTCAAGGAAAGAGAAATGTTGGCATACATCTCCACAGAAATATCATTGAGCCTACTGCTACTCTTATAGATATAATACACTTCAGAGATAGGAAAGAACCTCTTCTTTATAGATAAAATAATGATCTATATTAACAAAGAGATATATATACATTCAAAGAGCACAATAGTATATGATTTACATGACAACAAGAGATTAATGACAGCCTCAAAACATAGTAATCTTTATATAATCAATAGTATACTAAGTAATATGAAAGCCTCCATATATATAATATCTATATCTGATGCATCTAATACATAGCATCAATGCTTCAGATATATTGGCAAGATAAGCCTCAAATATATGATAAGAAGTAGATCCATCAATAGATTGCTGATATATATATATATATTTGACAATTTCTTCTGTGAGAATTTTATAGCAAATATAGTATTCTAGTGACTATTCAAAGATTAAAGTATATATCGGAGATCCTCAACCTCATGTATATGGATATATACAGACTAATATATATCCTATTACATTTTGGCAAGAGGCACTTTCTTACATTCATCAATGATGATATACATAAGATATATGTATATCTTCTATCAACAAAGAGTGAAGCCTTGGATAAATTAAAAGAATTCAAAGTAATTATCAAAAACAAAACTGGATATAAAATATGTACTATATGATCAGTTAATGGATATGAATATATTAATTATATATTCAAGTAGTTCCTGACAAAACATAGCATAACTCATCAAATGATGGCTCTCTATATACCTCAGCAGAATGGTATGACTGAGCAATTTAACCATATAGCTATAGAAATGGTATATATGATGATCAATACTACTAGATTAATATATTCCTATTAGGCTGAAGCCATAAACACTACAGTATATATCTACAACTGGTGTATATCTCAATTACTAAGTAAGGATGCTGATAATAATAATAAGTATTCCAGAGATAATGATCTTATCTCTGAAGAATTATGGAGTGAATCCAAACCTGCTATATCCCATCTATATATATTTAGTTGTGAGGTATATATCCTTGATAAAAGTAAAGCTATCTCGGATAAGTTCCAATCCAAGATGAGTAAGCATGTATTTCTTATTCTGGCAAAGCATACTGAATATAGAATCTATACAAGTAGTGTATAGTTATTTCACATAATATATAGTTTAAAGAAAAGGACTTAGAAATCTGTATGAAAGTACCAGTTAAGACCTCTACATCTATATCTACATTCTAGCTAGCATAAATATACAGTAACCAGTACAACCATCATCCACCTCTCCAGTGGTCAATCAAAATTATTTTCAACTACTATATATATCTGAGCCTAAGTCTAGAATAATGAAGATCAAAGATAAAGATGATGGTGAATCCTCTAATGATAAAGAACCCTCTACAAAGGATAAATAAAAGCAAAAGTGCTCCAAAATTTACCATGAAACTCATTCTGATTTAGGAAGTTATTGGAATATACCAGTAAGTTCTAAATGACAGTAACAATAAAAGAACTATGTGAGCTATGCTGAAGCATATAAATATGCATATATTGTAACATCTTCTAGCAAGCCAAACATATATGACAAAGCTATAACTACTAGCCCTAATAGTGAAAGATGGAAGTAAGCTATAGTTGAGAAATATGATTTACTTATCAAGAATGATACATGGGATCTGGTACCCCTTCTACCAAATTATCAAGTAATTGGATCAAGATGGGTATATAGGATAAAGCACAATACTGAATAAAATGTAGAGCAGTATAAAGCTCATTTTGTTGCTAAGGACTACTTGTAAGATTATAGTATAGATTATAATGAAACCTTTTTACTACTATTTAAGCTTACTTTACTTAGAATACTCCTTGTGATCATCATACTATATGATCTAGAAATCTATTAGATAGATATTAAGACAGCCTTTCTGAACAGTAATATAGATACTGAACTATATATTCATCAACTACAAGGATACAAACTATATGACAACCAGAATGATGAGCTTGTATATAGATTATATAAAGGATTATATAGTAAGTAGTATACCTATGGAACAAAAGAATTGATAAACATCTCCTTGACAATAGATTCAAGTATTGTAAAGCAGATAATTACATATATATATGTCCAGTATTATGATGACAGTATAGTATTCATCAGTATATAGATTGATAATATTATCATCATAGTCAGTAAGAATAGGCTTAATAAAGTAAAGGAAACTCTATACTAAGAATTCAAGATGACTGATATAGGTAATGCATCCTTCCTTTTGGAGATATCTATTATATATGATAGGAATATGCATGTCATACACCTCTTATAAGTAATATATACTCTAACAATTCTTGAATGCTACAATATGAGTGATTGCAAGCCTGTTGGCACTCTAATAGAGACTTCTATGAAGTTAAGGAGGCTGAACACTATGCCTAAGGATGATGATAATGTACTCACCAAAAACAGTGTCAATAACAATATTTTCTATCAATAAGCAGTTAGCTCCCTTATATATTTCATACTAGGAATAAGGCCTGACATATCCTATACTATTAATAAAGTAGTGCAGTATTGCTTATGCTATAACAACTCACATTAGATGACAATTAAGAGGATATTCAGATACTTAAAGAGATCAACATACTATATGCTCATATTAAGTAGTAGTAATATTAGATTAAGCAAGAGTAATGACAAAAGCAATGGCATCTAGCTATCTGGTGCCTGTGACACTAATTGGGGTAGAGACTTAGATGACTATCAATCTATAACTGAGTACTTCTTTTATATTGGTAAAGAGTCCATTATTTCATAGTAGACATATAAGCAATCCTCTATTGTAATATTATCTATATAAGCCAAATATTAGATATTGTCATTAGTAACAAAAAAAGTCATTTGGCTCTACAAGCTATTAAAGGAGCTTGGCTTCACTCAGGAATGGAACTCTATACTAATCAAATAAGATAACCAATTGATAATAGCACTTGCCAAAAACCCAATACACTATAGCAGAATAAAGTACATTAATATACAGTACCATTTTATTTGTAAATATATAGTAAATGGTACTTTACACTTAGAATACATTCTCATGAAGTACATGATTGCAGATTCACTTACTAAAGCCCTTTTAAAGCTAAAGTTCAAGCTATGTACTGAAGGAATGGGTCTTATGCCAGCACTTAATTGATCTTGAGACATCTTTTAGACTATTAAAAGTCTTATACTACATTCTACATCTATATATATTGGTTATATCCCTCATCTATAAGTGGATTATATAGACAACATTATATTGCATTTCTGTAAATATTTCTGATATTTCAGAACACTTTTCAACCTACATAAATTTCTTGAATATAGGATTTTATACTTTAGTATTTGGATTATATGTAGTTCTAGCCTTTTTTTTACATATGTTATGCATTGCCCTTTTTTTTCTTCTAGTTTGCATTCTATTCTTCCTTTTTGGATATATTTTATATTCTTTTTATTTATATATCTCATTGAGTAGGAGTATTGAGATAGCAACTCAATATATCATCATATGATTGATAATTTTATTACTCTTATATCATTCATTAGTAATGCATAAAATATATATCCTATACAAACTCAATAAAAATACCCCTCTTTCCAACAATTCTAGATTTCTTTCTAATAAAAATTTACAAACTTTGAGTTTATAAAAAAAAAAAAAAAAAAAAAAAAAAAAAAAAAAAAAAAAAAAAAATAAAAAAAAAAAAAAAAAAAAAA
>RBNI01005703.1:0-12235 GCA_003990745.1 Jimgerdemannia flammicorona
CCCTACCCCTTCTCGATGAAAGACCACTTTGTCTAACACTATCGCCACCCTCCCACCACTCTGCTCACAGATCCTCATCACCAAACTGCGATGTCGGCCCCCCTGAGGACCCCAACCCACCCACCATTCAGTCAGCAGATCCCCCAATAGCCCTTTCCATCTTAACACCTTCTCCCACAGCCCCAGCTGCTGTCCCTCCTCAAATACAAAGAGCCAATGACCCACCAGTCCTACCCATATTGCCAATACCCACCCTACAGTGAGCCAACTATTATCCACCCCACCCATGAGCCAAGATCTCAAGTCTTCCCATCGACCTCCCTCCCCCACCAGCCTACGCCCCACACCCAGTCGATCTTCTATCTTAGCCCAAAAGTCCCCCAAAACCTCACACTGTCCTAGCCAATGTTCTGGAATCTGTACATGACCCCCAGCTCTCCCAACATCATAACACTCCTCACAGTCAAATTGTCCATCAACCACCAAATACTCTGTATGGAAATTCAGCATGATATTTCTCTGCAACATTCTCCACCAAATCACCCAGAACTTGGGGGGAAGCCACCTCTGTACCTCTACGCTCTAAGACCAGATACTGGCCCAGTCCCACTCCTCGCCTATCCCTGCTACCTGCCAGCCACTTGGCCAAAGATCCTGGCCAAGCCCCTGCTGGCACTCTACTCTCTCCCCAATATCGAACATAGCAAGTGGAGCACCTCCCAGGAGCAATCTATCCCAATGCCACATATTAGGCCCCCACACTGCCTCCCCCTCATTGCCTTGCCAGTGCAGGCCAATTCGGTGTGCTCCATCAGCCACGCCCTACCAAAAACCCTTAAACCGTAGCTGCCAAATTCCATTCAGCCCCACCAAAGAGAGCAGATCGCCAGAGGACCCCCGAGGAGATGTTCACATCTCCCATACCTTCTGCATCAGAGGCACCCAACTTCTGCCCTGCAGTTCCATAGCTCTTTTCAACCACCAGGCTCGCAAACAGTACAGCCTCTTAGGAAAGTCCACCAGTCCAAGACCTCCCCTGACTACCGGCCTCACAAGAGTATCCCAACTGACCTGGGACCTCCTCCCTGCCCAAATCCAATCCCTAGCCATCTTCATCAGCTTCTTCACTACCCATGTTGGGAAGTCAAGGTGATATGTCACATACAATAGCTTGGGGAACCAATAAACATTCAGAATTGACACTTGCCCTGCTAGAGAGATATGGCAACCTCCCCATCCTCAAAGGGCCTCCCCCCAAATGTTTACTCTGCTCTCCCACCACCCTCATGGCAAGACAGAACCATATACAGAGAGGAAGATACTCAAATACTGCACCACCTCACCAGTAGGGACAATTGTTCCAATGATGTCCCCACCCATTAGCCCATTCTCTAGCACCATTGTCTCACACTTATGCCAGTTGAGCTTCACCCCCGAGTGGGCCTCATACCATTCCACAGTCTCCTGTAGTGCCGCTACATCCACCACATTCTCAAGTCCAACCACCATATCATCAGCAAAGGCCCCCACCTTCTACACTATACCATATATAGAGAGCCCTGCCACCTTCCAGTGAATCCTATCCATCAATGGCTCCAGCGAAAGGGCATAAAGAATAGGGGACAGAGGGTCCCCCTGAGGAACTCCTCTTCCCAAGGAAAATGCCCTCCCACGGTGACCATTACATGTCAGAGCTGCCCGACTGCTCTCCAGCAGACTCAACATAGAGGCTCTAAACCTTGGGGGAACCCCAATTCGGTCCAATACCTTGCCCAGCCACACCCACCATACACGGTCATAGGCCTTCTCCTGGTCCAAAAAGACCAACCTTCCATCCAGGCCACAGGTCCGAGCTCCTTCAATCACACCATGAACCCATGCAGTCCCATCTCTTATAAGTCTGCCCCCAACAAAGCCCCACTACTCCTCCCCCAGCACCTGTTGGGCAACTCTCTGCAGCCTTGTGACAATTATCTTAGTCACTATCTTCCTGTCCATGTCCAGAAGCATGATCAGCCTCCAGTTCTTCCAGTCTTCTCTCCTCACCTTGTCTTTGTACAATAAGGCCACCAGCCCAAGATCCTGCTCTCCCACCCACTTACTGCTCTGAAGGACATGGTCACAGAGAGCAGCCATCTCACCCAAAACTCCAGGTATAAGCACACAACCTCCAAGCCACAGAAATCACATGTCACCCTCTTAACAAGCCACTGAAATCACATGCGACCTCTGAATAAATCTGGAAATCACCTGTGTGATCACAAAGCTGAGTCAAACAGAAGTCATAGCACACAAAGCTGAGTCAATATGAAGTCACAGAACACAAGGTTCACACAAACGGAATCTTACCAATCAAGAACAGATGCATATATACTGAGCCCTGAGATGCATTGAAACAGAGAACCAAAACAAATAACAACCATAACTTCCAAACACACAAATATGACCACCGAGATTTACAACCGCATCTGCGCTGACATTTGGAATGCCATTGTCAACTGAGCCACACCCCCTCTGCCCCTCATGAATATCCATAGCCTAGCACCCCTCTACTTCGTAGAAGCCCAATGGAATGCCCTGAACATGCTTAATGAGGCCCACTGGATTGGACAAATCTCAAGCTACTACCAGATTGGCCACCTCCTGGAAGACATGGTCGAATACTATCAGGATACAGACATTACCCAGATGTCTCAACACCAGAAGCTCATCACCCACAAACACCGAGAACTCTTCTATGAGTACAGCACCTTTATTCCCCACCTTCGAGTTACTACCAGCAAAATGGTTTCTACCCTGTCCTATGGTCAAATTGATGACATGATACAAGAACTCAACCACAAGTATCTCGAGTATGTTGAAACCACAGACAGAACCTTCCCGCACCCCAATGACCACATTCTGCAAATGCCCCAAGTTGGATACACCATGAAGGACATCTACGATATAATCTACTTCGACAAGGATGAAGCATAAGACAATGATCCCTCTGACACCAATATGACCTCAAGCCAAGGACCTCTACCAACTCTGATCACACTGCCAACCTTGCTGATGAACTTACAACAGTTCATAACTGCCTATGAGACTTATTGGAACAATGACCACTGGTATGAATACCAACCTACATTTACCCCCGATTACTTCAACTACAATGAAGAGACCAGAGAACACAATCTGTACCTTCAGACAACCCTCAAAGTCGAACCAACCACTCCACCACCTGAGTATGAGCAACATGAACCCCAACCACCAGCTTACTACAACTCCATGACTCATAGTGCTGTAACCTATAGAAGGTATGCAGACAGCGAATCTGACAAAAGCGAAAACAATGCACCCCTCCTTTGCCCACCAACACCTTACCCAGCATATGAGACAGACAATACTATCCTGTGGGACAGAGATGAAGTTCCAATATATTATTACCTCAGCCAACAAGGAGAAGTAATCCGCAAACCACTCTTTCTAGATGATGACTTCATCAGAGATGATGTCATCAATGGTGATATTATTGAAGACTATCCAGATAGTGCCTAAACCTATAAATAGCTTAGCAGTCATAGTATAGTTAGATTAGCCTTGTACGATGTGACTGTGAACTGACTCAGCAGTCAGACGATCTCTTGACATGTCAGATCACTCTTGTACTACGTGACTGCCCCCCATTTTGCCCGTCTTGACCATGTTGCCCGTCTTGCCGTCTTGCCCATCTTGCCCATCTTGCCTGTGTTACCCACATCTTGCCCATGTCGTTTTGCCCGTATTGCCCATCTTGCCCATGTCGCCCGACTTGCTGTCTTGCCTGTCTTGCCCGTCATGCCCATATTACCCATCTTGCCCATCTTGCCCATCTTGTCTGTCTTGCCCATCTTGCCCATGTCACCTGTCTTGCCATCTTGCCTGTCTTGCCCATCTTGCCCGTGTTACCCATCCTGCCCGTCTTGCCCGTCTTGCCCATCTTGCCTGTCATTTTGCCCATTTTGCCTGTCTTGCCCATGTCGCCCGTCTTGTCTTGCCTGTGTTGCCCATCTTGCCCATTTTGCCGGTCTTGCCTGTGTCGTTTTGCCTGTTTTGCCTATCTTGCCCATGTCGCCCGTCTTGCCATCTTGCCCATGTTGCCCATCTTGCCCATTTTGCCCGTTATGCCCGTCTTGCTCGTTTTGCCCATTTTGCCTGTCTTGCCCATTTTGCCCGTCTTGCCTGTTTTGCCTGTTTTGCCTGTTTTGCCCATCTTGCCTGTGTCGTTTTGCCTGTTTTGCCCATCTTGCCCATGTCACCCGTCTTGCCATCTTGCCCATCTTGTCCGTTTTGCCCGTATTACCCGTGTTACCCATGTTACCCGTCTTGCCCATCTTGCCCATCTTGCCTGTGTCATTTTGCCCGTTTTGCCCGTCTTGCCCATATCGCCTGTCTTGCCATCTTGCCCATATTGCCCATCTTACCCGTATTACCCGTCTTGCCCATCTTGCCTGTCTTGCCCGTCTTGCCCGTCTTGCCTGTCATTTTGCCCATTTTGCCCATCTTGCTCATATCGCCCATCTTGTCTTGCCTGTGTTGCCCATCTTGCCCATTTTGCCCTGTCATTTTGCCCATTTTGTCCATCTTGCCTATGTCGCCTGTCTTGCCATCTTGCCTGTGTTGCCCATCTTGCCCATTTTGCCGGTCTTGCCCGTGTCGTTTTGCCCGTTTTGCCCGTCTTGCCCATGTTGACCATCTTGCCCATATCGCCCGTCTTGCTGTCTTGCCCGTGTTGCCCATCTTGCCCATTTTGCCCGTTTTGCCTGTCTTGCCCATCTTGCCCATCTTGCCTGTGTCGTTTTGCTGGTTTTGCCCGTCTTGCCCATGTCGCCCATCTTGCCATCTTGCCCGTCTTACCTGTCTTGCCCGTGTTGCCCATGTTACCCGTATTGCCCATCTTGCCTGTCTTGCCTGTGTCGTTTTGCCCGTCTTGCCCCGAAATTCTTGAAATCCTTATAACTTGCTGAAACTAGAAGCTATGGCTATGCCGAAAAGACCAGGTCGGACCCCTATACCTAAGGGATGAGGTACACCTGTCGGCGCTCCTTGCAGCCTATATTTGTGGCCCCCAAAACTTGAGAAGCTCACCATCCTGGTGGCTTAGACGTGGAGCCATACTATGTGACTGCATTCCGACTCAGCAAAGCACTTAGTGCTACATCCATATCTAGTATAGCCCAGACAGCCCCTCACTAGTATAAATACCCCCTCTCCCAGACCTCAGAATCTCAGACTTAAACAGATCTGAACAATCTGAACACAACTCCTGAGCACTTCCCCACAATATCCCTTCACACAACTACTCCTAGTATAGCAATATCATGAATAGCAAATAAACCTATTTAATAACCCACAAACTACTCTTAAGTAAATCCATGCCCCATTAGGTCCTACTCCTAACCCCATCACGAAATTTCCTAATTGGGTATTGTCTGCAGCGATATGCCAATTCAACTAAGCTGGTCTTAGTTTCTTAAACTTCCTGAAATACGGAAAATTCTGAACATCCAGAACTAGTCCAAAAAAGGACTTGGGTTGAGACGTCAACTCGATCTTGAAATCAATAAGCATAGAGGATGTACTCCATATGAAATTGATCTTGACCATAAGAAAATGGTCTTTCATAATATCCAGAACTTCCAGAAAACCCTTCCAGAACTATATAATGGTTACCCTAAAAAGCAACCCTCTTACATCAGGGACATTTACCATCTTCTTCCAGAAGTCCCATGGCAATCCATCATCCCCAGGCACTGTCCCTAGTTTAGTTGCTGCCAGGATACTCTGGATCTCTACCCCCTGCATCAGTAAGATCAAATCACCCAGTCCAGCTACTTGTGGTGGCCCCCACTCTTCCAGTGTATCTGCAATCTCCGCTTCACCAGCACCCCCTTCTCCCTCACTCCACAAGCCCTGCCATCTCTCCTTCAACACCCCTAAGATTTGCTGTATATCGTATATCATATCCCCATCAGCATCCAGGACCCCATCCTACCGATGTTGCACTCTCCTGGCTTTGAGAAGCCTTGATAAGTATCCAGAAGGCTGCTCACCCTCCTCAAGCCCCTGCCACCGTAGTCTAGCAGCCATGCCCTACATATGAGTCTCCTCCTCTTCCCTCAACACCTGTTGTAGTTCCACAATCTCCAATTTCGCCCTCTCGATCTTCCAATCCTCCACTCCAATAACAGTAAGCAAATCCACCCAATCCATTTGTAATCTCCTCAGCCTGTTGGAAGCACACCTTGTGTACCTCCTCCTCTACCTCTCAGTCTCTCTATCAGCCTCTCCTCAATAAACCCTCACAGCCTCTTTCAATCTCATCCAGCAGACAGCCACAGGCAAACCCTCATGCCTCTAGGTAAAAACTTTTGCCTGAATGTCCACCACCCACAATTCCCACAACCCCTTCTCAGCCAGCAGGGAGGAGTTAAGGCACCAATGTCCAAGTCCATCTCCACTCCCCCCAAACTGCCCCTGCCCCAAAAGTCCCCAGTGATCAGACCATGGGCACCACTTCACCTCCAATGTCTTCCAAACATCTGACCCCCAGTACTCTGCCGTTGGAATCCAATCAATCCTTGTGCCCAAGCCATTCACCCAATGTGTGTAGACCCTTATATCACCCCACCTTGTTCTGCTCATATCCCCCAATAAGCTCAATGTCTCCACTTCTTCCCACGCATCCAGACCTCCACTTCTGCCCCCAGCACTCCTCTCTCCATCAGTCCTGTCTAGATGCTGATCCCAAACCATATTAAAATCCCCACTGAGCACATTGACCCCTTCCTCCAAGAGAATACCCTCCTCCAGCAGCTCCCTAATCTATGCAGTCCTCTCACCCCTAGCTGCAGGGCAGTAGCAAGAGCCCACCTTCACTGATTCCCACCCTGGCCGATGCCAATCTCCCCAGACCAAGCAATCACCCAAGCTCCTGATTTCCCCCAATTTACCTCTACCCTTCCTCACCAAAATCGCTACCTTTCCAAACCAAGCTGTGGCCCCACCCCATTCCCTAGTCCACTCTACCCAATCGTCCTCATCCTCACATTGAACATCCTGCAGTAAAAAGAGATCAGCCTCCAATCCCTTGAGCCAAGTAAAAATGTTCTTGTGCTGCCCAGAGCCCCTTAACCAATTTACATTCAAAGAGAAAATGTTGGTTGTACTGTTCATAAGGAATAATGATATATCGTGGTCTCATCCTCTATAAGTCTGCAGTCCACTCCTCCTGCACCAAGTCCAAGTCACATTCAGCAGCCAGCTCCCTTTTCTCTGCTTCCTGTGCTGCCAATGCTCCCAGAAGTTCTACCATTGCCCCATCTTCACACTCCTCAAATTCCTTTTTTTTTTTCTTGCAGAGGCCTCTACTCTTCAAGTGTGTCCGCAATTCCCACTTCCTCAACACCCCCTTCTCCCTTACTCCACAAGCCCTGCCATCTCTCCTTCAACTCCCCTAAGATTTATTGCATGCCATGTAACATGTCCCCATCAGCATCCAGAACCCCATCCCACCAATTTCGCACTCTCCTAGCTTTGAGAAGTCTTGATAAGTATCTAGAAGGCCGCTCACCCTCCTCAAGCCCCTGCCATCGTAGCCTTGCAACCATGCCCCGCATATGAGTCTCCTCCTCTTCCCTTAACACCTGTTGTAGTTCCACAATCTCCAATTTCACCCTCTTGATCCTCCATTCCTCCACCCCAACAACAGTGAGCAAATCTGCCCAATCCATTTGTAGTCTCCTCAGCCTGCTGGAAGCACACCTCGTGTGCCTCCTCCTCTGCCTCCCGACCTCTCTACCAGCCCCTCCCCAATAAACCCTCACAGCCTCTTTCAATCTCATCCAACAGACATCTACTGGCAAACCCTCATGCCCCCAATTAAAAACCTTTGCCTGAATGTCCTCCACTCACAATTCTCACAACCCCTTCTCCGCCAGCAGGGAGGAGTTAAGGCACCAATGTCTGGGTCCATCTCCACTCCCCCCAAACTGCCCCTGCCCCAAAAGTCCCTAGTGATCAGACCATGGGCACCACTCCACTTCCAATGCCCTCCAAACATCTGAACCCCAACACTCTGCTGTCAGAATCCAGTCAATCCTCGTGCCCAAGCCATTCACCCAATGCGTGTAGACCCAGGCATCACCCCACCTAGTCCTGCCTATATCCCCCAAGGAGCTCAACATCTCCACCTCCTCCCATGCATCCAGACCTCCACTTCTACCCCCAGCACTCTTCCCTCCATCAGTCCTGTCCAGACACAGATCCCTAACCATATTAAAGTCCCCACTAAGCACATCAACCCCTTCCTCCAAGAGAATACCCTCCTCCAGCAGCCCCCTAATCCATATAGTCCTCTCACCCCTATCCGCAGGGCAGTAGCAAGAGTCCACCTTCACTGATTCCCACCCTGGCCGATGCCAATCTCCCCAGACCAAGCGATCCCCCCAGCTCCTGATTCCCTCCAAGTCACCTCTACCCTTTCTCACCAAAATCGCTACCTTTCCAAACCAAGCAGCAGCCCCACCCCATTCCCTAGTCCATTCTACCCAATCGTCCTCATCTTCACATTGAACATCCTGTAGTAAAAAGAGATCAGCCTCCAATCCCTTGAGCCAAATAAAAATGTTCCTCTGCTGCCCAGTGCCCCTTAACCCATTCACATTCAATGAGAAAATGTTGGTTGTACTGTTCATAAGGAATAATGTTATATTATGGTCTCATCCTCTATATGTCCGCATTCTGCTCCTCCTACACCACATCCAAGTCATGTTCAGCAGCTAGTTCCCTCTCCCCTGCTTCCTGTGCCGCCAATGCTCCCAGAAGTTCTACCATTGCCCCATCTTCATGCTTCTCAAATTCCTCATGGTACTCCAGACAGGCCTCCTGCCAGAGCCGCAAACTATGATGCTCTGCCCAGCAGTAGGCCGCCCACTCACCAGCAACCACCCCCAGCTCTGCCTTCCTCACCTCATCTACCTCATACCCCTCCTCCTCCAGGAAAATACCCAGAATCTCTACCTTCAGTGCCTCCACCATTCCATCACCATGCAAAATCCATGCCCAATGCTCCTCAGGCATTGCCTGTAAGTCCACTTCTCCCAAAGCATCTGCTGCGAGATTATCCATCACCTTGTGCATCCACAACAAGTTCCCCACCTCCTTTCCTCCTGGAGTCCCTGGCTGCCCTATGTCCAGCATTGTAGTGTCAGCACCTACACTGGCAGCCTCATCCCACTCTTCCTCAGGAACATCCATCAGCTCGTCCTCTCCAACTGCCACCACCTGACCCCCTTGCTCTACATCAGGGACCCCAAAGCGCACCTGCTGGGCCCCCTGCATCCATGTATCCTCCGTTGTCCCTCTCTTCCCACCTGGGCCCCTCCTAATAAGTGGGGGGGGGGTGGTATCTAACTCCGGCTCCCACACTTCAAAGGTACCATTAGCAAACAGGTCCTTGTCCTGCTTCTCCCCAGCCCCAGCCTCCTTTGCCTCCACCTCCTCTCCTCCTTTACCAGTCCAGACACTGGTCTCTGCACCTCCAGACTCCTCAGTTATAACTGATGTCTTTTCACCCCATCTGTCATACTTGCCAACAACTCCCTCTGCCTCTTGTATCCCTGGGCTCACTCCCACTACTTCTTATCCATGTAGACACACTTTCCGCCCACAACCTCCAGATGCGTCGACTCCTCATACAGTCTCCAGGCCTTCGCCCTCCTCTCCACAGCACCACTCAACTCGTCCAGCGCCTCCAACAAGTCCTCCTCCTCCTCTTTACTCCCTTTCACCCTCAACACCTTACAGATAATGGCCCCCCACATCAGCACCGAGGGCCAGTCACTTGTCTTCCGTGTGGCCTCCTTTCCTGCCAGCTGAATCCTTACCTCAACGTCGCCTGTCCTGATCGTAGTCCCTTCCCACACCTGAAAGCCGATGTCCACCATGTCGCCATACTCAATCATCACCTCCTCCACCCTCTTCCTAGTCTCCTCCTTAGTCACCATAGGCACCCCCTTTACCAAAAGCTGTACCACCCTGGGGTCCCATCGCAAGCACCGCACCATGGGGACCACCACCTCCCCAACCACAACTCCAGTCTTCAGTGCCTCATCCAGTGGGCCGACTTCCTCAAAGCCCACCTTGACCCTCTCCAGACCCTTCAAAAACTTCACCAAAGCTGCCCCAGCCACCTGCTTCAAGACAAGCCCCAGAACCATCCTCGCCATCACCACCAAGCCTCGGAAGCACAAGGTCACTGCAAACTCCAAGATCGATTTCTTGAGTAACGGTACCACTGCCAGCCCCATTACAACATCCGCCAGGTCCCCCTTCCGCATCGGGAACCTCTGCCCCCCCTGGCCATCAGCTGTCACATCTCTTTTTTTCTCCTGATTCCCTGTCATACTCCCATCAACAGTCACACCCCCAGCCACTGCACCTCCAGCCCCTACACCTGCACTCCCAGCCTGAGCACTGCCCCCCATCCCAAGGCTCACCTTGCCCTTCCCCTCAGTACCACCAGCCCTACTATCCACCGGCCACTCACTCTCCTTGACCTTGTCTGTGAAACTTGGGAGACCAGACCTTCCCCCATTGCCACTGGGCACCAGCCCCCCTCCAGAGCCTTCCCCCTTCTTTGATCCTCTGAAGGCCCCTATCCCCAGGCCATAACCCCTTCCCACCTGCTGCTAGTCAAAGGCCCTAGATCCACCCGACCTAGTATGCACTCCTGAATGGTCATTGCTCTCTATATTGCTAGTGGGCACCTTTCTCCAGTACTATTCATGTTACACAAGCTTTAAGCAACAGTTTTTCGACACAAAGTGGAGTAAAGGTATTATTAACATGTCTTCGAGCAAGAGTTCCGATCGGCATGCTGGGTCTGGTGGACCTGGGCTGGGGCCTTTGGCTGGCAGCAGGTTGGGAGGGGTTATGGCCTGGGGATGGGGGCCTTTGGAGGGTCGACGAGCAGTGAGAGTGCTGGAGGAGGACCGGTGTCCAGTGGGAAGGGAGGAGGGACTGGCCACATGAGTTTTGCTGACAAGGTGAAGGGGAGTGGATGGCCGACTGGAAGCCGGGCTGGTGCTGCAGTGGGGAAGGGCAAGGCAAGCCCTGGAAGGGGGGGTAGTTCTCTGGCTAGGGGTATGAGCGTAGGGTCTGGAGGTATTGTGGCTGGGGGCGGGACTGCTGATGGTGGTGTGACAGCGGATTAGGAAAAAAAAAGAGATGTGACAGCTGATGGCCAGGGGGGGCAGGGGTTCCCGATGCAGAAGGGGGACCTGGCAGATGGTGTGACGGGACTGGCAGTGGCTCCATTACTCAAGAAGTCTATTTCGGAGTTTGCGGCTACATTGTGCTTCTGGGGCTTAGCGGTGACAGTGAGGATGGTTCTGGGGCTTATTTCGAAGCAGGTGGCGGGGGCAGCATCGGTAAAATTCCTGAAGGGTCTGGAGGGTGTAGAGGTGGGCTTTGAGGAGGCGGGCCCCCTGGAAGAGGCGCTGAGAGCTGGAGTGGCAGTTGGGGAGGTGGTGGTCCCTATGGTGCGCTGTTTGAGGTGGGACCCCAGGGTGGTACAGCTGATGGTGAGAGGAGTGCCCACGGTGATGAAGGAGGAGATGAGGAGGAGAGTAGAGGAGGTGATGGCGGAGTATGGGGATGTGGTGGATATCGGCTTTCAGATGTGGGAGGGGATAACGATCAGGACAGGCGATGTCGATGTCAGGATTCGGCTTGTGGGGAGGGAGGCCACTGGGAAGGCAGGTGACTGGCCCTCAGTGTTGATGTGGGGTGCTTTTATCTGTAAGGTATCGAGAGTGAAGGGGAGTGAAGAGGAGGAGGAGGATTTGCTAGAGGCATTGGAGGAGATGAGTGGTGCAGTGGAAAGGCGGGTGAAGGCCTGGAAGCTCTTTGAGGAGTCGACGCACCTGGAGATTGTGGAGGGGAAGCATATCCGCACTGACAAGAAGCAGTGGGAGCAGGCCCAGGGGTGCTTGCGACAGAGGGAGCTTTTGGCGAGTATGACTAGAGGGGAGAAGAGGAAGGAGGATGGGGCTGGAGAGTCTGGCGGGGTCAAAGCAAGTATATGGGCTGGGGAAGAAGGGAAGGAGGCGGTGGTGACGGAGGAATGGGCTGCGAAAGTGCTTGGCAAAGATCCCTATGCTGATGGTACTTTTGAGGTTTGGGAGGTGGCGTCGGATGGTACCCCCCCCCC